>ML793594.1:546380-557396 GCA_009831015.1 Picea engelmannii
CATAATGATGTTTTTATTCAATTCCATAATGATGTTTTTGTGTTGTGTTTTATCAATTTTATTTTTATTCTATTTGGGTTGAAACTCCTAAAATTTCATAATGATAATGATGTTTTTATATGATATTGATGTTTTTCCATCAAAGCTCTTACATATCCACTCAGATCACGACCATAATTAATGAGTATTCATATATATTTGCTACTAGACGTGCTTGTTAATTACACCGAAGGTGTATTTTAAGGGAGAGATCCTTGATAGGTTTTCGTCGTTTGTCGGAAGCATATAACATAATGACGCGCATCTTAATATGTTCACTAGACCTGCCACCTATCTGCGATTCTGCAATGTTTTCTTTAATGTTTTCACACCTATCTACATTGTTTTCATGATTGTTTTCAGGTTCGTGGGTAACCTTGGCAAGAAAGAGGTTGTCACCAAGTAAGCATTCCTTGAATCCTCCGAACTAAAGAAGCCATCGAAACAAGGTCGATTTCTCCAATTCATCATATCGATTGATAATGACAGCGGGAATGCGCTCCTCTGTCACTGCCACTGCCAAATCGCCCAGAATGGTCTCCAGTGACTTTCCTAGTGCTGCCAATGCCAACATCACGTCCTCTTTGTTCTTCTCATTATCGTTCTCAATCCCCTCACCATCTCCACCACCGCCACTACCAATCCCACTCCCATCTCGATCCCCTCCACCTCCTCCTGTGGCTGTGGAGGCCACCTTAAATGCTCTTCTACATCTACCGTCCATCCTCGGCCCAAGCCTTCGATAGCTTACTCTTCCTCCATAGTTATTAGGGAAGCCTACCCTCATCTTGTTGACAAGTGTAGATGCTCTATGACAGTCGACATCATACAGTGGCGATTCACTACATTCTAGGATGAAATAAGATGGATTTGAAAGGAAGATCGATGGTTGCATCTACACACACATTGGAGCACTCTCAAACTTGCAACCTTGTGCTTGTGCCAGGGATTAATCATAATTGAGCCAATTATTTTCCTTTGATTCTTCTGTTTTACTTTTAATCATCAGAGGTGATGAATAAAAAGTTCATAGCTTGTGTTGTGTTCGACCGAGAAGAAGATTGAAGGAAGGATGGGTGAGATACCTTGAAGATTTTTATTGAGAGATATGGTGGTAATGCTCTGGTTTTGTTTGAATCCCACATCTTATGGATTAGGTTGATTGTGATTAGAACCATGTAGGTATTTATTTATTTGGTGGTCTTAGATGAAATCTACAACTGATTGATTTGCAATTGGTTTGTTGGACGACAATTGAGTAAAGATAAGTATTTGCTTTCTGGCATGCTCTTGTATTCTTGTTTTGCATTTGCTGGAAATAATATGAATGCCCACTGAATTGAGTTTGATGCATGTAATCTCTGTTACAAATTTCCATGTGAGAAAGAAGACAAGCATGTTGGGCATTGCACTTAACCTATCAAAATGAAAATATGAGATTTATCTATCCTTGTGCATTTTTCATTTTGGGTAGACTTGACCCGTGAATGAATGAATGGTTGTATGTACATATCTAATTCTCTATCATTTTATCTCTTCAACTAAGTGTCTTTTACAAATTCTGTTATGGAATGGTTGCACTGGATGTTAATGATGCATGTGGATCAATCCATGTTGCGGCATTTTAGAAGATTGTTGTTCGTGCATATTTAGTTTCCACTTAAACTTTCTTTAATGTTTGAATTTTGTTTATATATGTGAAGACTTTGCTCTGTGATAAAATATATGTTCATAAGCATAGTACACTTTTAGCTAGGTTTTTCTTATGGTTTCCGTTATGCACATATTTGTTTTTTCTTGTCAAATATGTGTTGTGTTCTTGGGTCAAAATTGACTCGCAACTTGGAAATTTGATTTCCCAGATCCTAGAAGAAATTTTGGAAATTTGATTTGGTAGATCGTAGAAGAAATTCCCTGGAATACCTAGAAATCCAAAAAGAGGCGGATCAGGGCATCCCAGAGGAGAACAAATAAGTGGCAATATCCATGATGGAAAAGTGAACGCAAGATTTGTTATCACCGGAATATTGACATATTCAACTAGAATATTGGCATATCCACAATAATCTTGTAGAAATGGTAATCCTTCAATATGGTCGCCTCCAATTATATCACGAACATGCAAATTAGCTTTTAATGGAGACTTTCATAACACTGCTAAGAAATTAGAATAACACTGATAAGAAATTAAAATAGATTATATAGAGGCAAAGGGATTGGAAAATATTTAGACACTCACATTCATTGTCTTCTCTTTGAATCATTAAAGGTTTGATTCCATCCTTCGCTCTTGTTCAGAACAATCACATTAGAACATCCAACACTATTGTAAATGCTTTAGTTAATATCGGAGTTGATCTCGTCATGGGCTCAAGGAAAATATGGAAGTAATTTCAGATTTTCATCCTCCTAATCTGACACATATACCATTGGAGAAAATGAATCTGAATGATCAAGAGCTCATTCTACTCACCAAGGGACAACAACATGGTTCGAAAACACACCATCCTCCTTCCTTGATAACATGTTCCAATACAGCCACCAGGGGCCCTGCTAATCCCCTTCAGGACAGGTTTGATGAAGTATTTTACTGGATCCTAACACCATTTCTCACGCCTATGGGAAGTTGCAGAGATTTTGATAAACACGTTCGAGGAGCATGGATTTTGATAAACACGTTTGAGGAGCAGGACACTGAAGCTGTTATCACACTAAATTTCCTTAGGTCTTTTAGTTTGTTTTAATCCTTTTTTAAGACTTAGATTTTAATTTTTTAAGTTTCATCCCTTTAAAGTTATGTTTGTTAGGTCCCCTTAGATAAATAAAGTTTTGAGACTTAACTCATGTTTTGATACTCAAATCGATTTTGGGACTTAGAACCATTTTTTAGCTCATGACTCCCTTTCATGATTTGTCAATAGGATCGACCTCTCCCATGACTAGATTGATGTGACACACCTTTCTCTTCACTCATGACCTCGTAGGCATGCCTCGCTATCCTTATTACCTATCCAATCAATTTTCGAATTGGAGCGCTGCCCACTCATCAGGCAATTCCATAGCACCTTTCCCGTTCATCATACTTCCACCAGGAGTCATGATTTCCACAACTGATGTCATGTTCCTTGTTTTCAATGCCAGGAGTTGGTTAAAGATACCTCCAAGATCTCGCATTTACGAGCCCTGGTAATGGTTTATGATTTGAAAATCAAGAATGTTGTGCTGCTCAAACTCATAGTGCTGATAAGGCGACAGAAGTGCGACTAAATATGATGTTGAGGTAGATTTGAGGGTCGAAATGTTCATAGCTTCATCCTAATATTTCGTTGAAGATTCCAACAAGTGTTCACTCCACAGGTATCTCGTGTTGTCTCCTCTGCACATTAATTTTCACAAAGAATTTGCGCCCAGGTTTTGTTTTGTCGAGCTTGCACAATTGTAAGGGACTCGTCTTTGCATGCTAGCCTTGTATCCTCTCTTTTTCAGACCTGTGAACTCCATTTCTTGTATCTAGGTTTGATTACTTATGCCTTCCATAACCATCGAAGTTGCAAGAACCTAAATAGCCTATCCTCTGCATATGCATCGCGCTACCTAGAGGCGTTGCTTAAACCCTCTGTGTCTCCCCTGCTTCCTTTCATTTTGAAGTTAAGCGTTTTTACTCAGTTGCAAAGGGCCAATTATAGATTACCCCCTCACTGTCTACACTCTCAAATACCTGTACAAACCTAAGGTTGTAATTCCCACAGTCAGGCTTGGATTACTAGCACCAGTCCATTTTAAAAGGCCAACCTTGTACATTTGAAGCCCGATTTCAAGTCTTCCTGGTTATTACTATCCCATAAGCCTTTAAAAGCTCTCATTCTAAGCCATGGAGACTCCTCAATCGAGGAAGACACAAAAAGGTGGCAAGATGGTTAGGACAGAACCTGTGGACATGCATCTTTTTTATATAGAGCCCATGGCAAGAGAGGTCTTTCAAAGAGAAGGATGCCTCTCTTTCTGCCAGAACATGCAAAGAGGCCATCTAGAGGTAACAAGATAGTTTGCATTACATTTTGATGGCAGAAGAACCAAGGTTGGGGATTTGGAATTTGAGGTGATAGAAGTCTCTATCTCAGTTGCAACAGTAATCCCAATTACAGGAGAAAAGTGGTTCAAATCCAAATCCATGGCTTTGAGTTCAGCCTATGACAAAGATATTTTTAAACCTTAACATCAAGCCAGTGATTTGTCTAAAGGTGTGCCAAGGAGTCAAATGATTGAACAGTTTGATAGAATATTGAAGATCATCCAAAGATATTTTACATGTGAAGGGATATTTAACACTTTGTACCAGTACCATATAAGGCTTTTGCTTCATTTTACTGGTAAAGTTGAAATGAATATCCCCTATTATTTGTTAAGGAGCATAGGTAAGATGTCAGACAGGATTCAATCCAAATCTAAGGATTTGGATTCTATCCTTTTCCACTCTGGATTGATCAGAATGCTAGTCTCTGAGGAATTGGGTAAGAAAGAGATTTCATGGGAGCATTTTGTTGTTACTTCTCATTTCAAGTTGGATCTAGCATCTACTCCTCAATCACAGAATGCAAAACCATTATCACCCACCAGTGTTGTTAAAGAAGGGACCAGTAGGAAGAGAAAGGGAAGAACCCATGTTCAAGTTTCAGAGGTCAGCAAGCAGGTCACAGGAGCTGAGGAGGAAGTTTGTCCTTCCCCACAAAGATATTTTTCACCACCTCCTCCACCAGGGTTAGAAGAGGTTCCTTCTTCTACCAGAACTACATCCAAGAAAGGGAAGAAGCTACACTTCCCCTCTTCTCCTCCAGCAGTCAATACCAAGGGTCGAAGACCTTTCACAAGATCATCAATTCCTAGGGAAGTTGTTGAAGAACATTCTCTACCTAAGATCCTTGTACAAAAGAAGAAGGGTAGAGGCATTGGAAATCTTGTGGAAAGAACAGAGGAAACCCCTGTGCAAAAGAAGAAGGACAAAAGAAAAGCCACCAAGAATCCTGATGAAGTAGACAAGGAAATTCCTGTGCAGATGGAAGAAGAGACTAAGAAGAATCTTGTTGAGACTGTGCATGTCTCTACTCCCCCTGATGGTCAGACATTCAAAATATTAATCAGGCAACTTAGGGATGTTAGGAAGGAGGTGGCTCAATTGAAAAAGGAAGCCATATCTAACAGAGCCAAGATGACAGAGATTATGAATGGCTACAGTCACACCCTTGACTTGGCAAGGTTTGCAGCAAGAAAGGATCAGCCCTTTCATAGACAGTTAAAGAGCCTTTACAGGTAGAATAGAGGCTTTCAGTCTTAGAACAGGAAGCTAAAAGCAGAGTTTCATCATTTTCAAGATGAGGTAGCCCAAAGAAATTTGCAGGTATTGATTGAATCTGCCATTGAGAATGAAAAACCAGCAGTTAAGGAGAGCACAACCCCACTGAAAAAGCCCGTCATTGCTAAGAAAAAGAATTTTGTTGTGCCAAATGAAGCTCCTCCTTCTACTAGAAAGAGTGTGAGGTTAAGTGTCAAGGTAACAAAATAGTTGGTGAAAGGTGAGCCCCATTTTTTAGGATGGTTCCTTTTTTGAGAGGGTTAACTGATATTCAAGTATTATCTCTACCACCTATACAATATTTTAAGCATTGATTCTCATAGTTTTAGGATTTTTGTGAAGTGCTAACTCCCTCAGCAGTAAAATGCAGACATTCTATAGTGCCTTTGCGCTACAGAATAGTCTATTTTCGTATTACATTGGTATGCTACCTATAGTGTTGCCATGTCACTTGAAGATTATGGGTTTGACACTATACAGGGTCACTACTTTCTCTACACATGTTCAAGATTGGAGATGCTACGTTTTTGACAAATCTACCTAAACTTTGCACACAAATGCACAGTGGCGCTACGTAAATTCACTACGCAATATCTGGCAGAGACAGAATTTGCACATAGACATAGCACAGTGGAGCTACGTAATTTTTCTACCTAATATTTCACAGAGAGAAAAAGTTTGCATGCATACGCAGCACAGTGGAGCTACCTGAATGTGCTACCTTCTCTACTTGTCCAGTTGTGAAGTACGCTACTCATATTTGTGACCCAAAGAAGCTACCAACAGACACCAAGGATTCAGGAGGGCTAAGCTAACAACTTTTTGGATAGCTGATGATGGAGAAGATTGTAGAAACAACAGCTGGCATCATGAGGATGACCACATGCTAATGAAAGACACATGGAAAACAAAGAGCTGCGAAAAAAAGGGGAATCAAATTAGTTTGAAATTTGGTTGGATTAGTCACCAACATTTTCATGTTTTGTAGCATAGGTTGTTAGCCAATTTGTTAGATGAAATAAATAATTAGAGATTTTCAAGGGAAGGAGGCCAGCTCATACCTCCAGTTGTTGCCTCCCTTTTGTTATAAATAGATAGTTGAAATGCTTTAGTAAGGGCGGATGGTTGAGCAAGGCTCCCTTAGACTGTAATATTTTAATGAAGTGACTGTGATCTGGCTATGTACTGGACTTAAGACATTTTGGCTATTAGAAATCAATTTCTCTTTCAGCTTATTTGCTTCTGATGCTAAATGTTCATGCTTTGAATGATTCACATGAATGATTGCGGTGATGTTATGGTGGATGTTTGATCATTATATTATCATGATGTTTATTTGGCTTCCTTAGTTTCTGAGTTCAAGAAGATCTTGTGTTAAGAGGCTTTCTTCCTTAGGCTTGTTGTAGACCTGATGTTTGTAGCAGCCCCTACATTTCCCTCATTTAAGTCTTCCCTCTATTCATACTTATTCCCAATTACTGATTGAAGTTATCCAAGACCTTGATTGCTAGTGCATGCTAGCCCTGTTTTTTGAGTTGGAACATTATCATTTTGAGTCTTTTTCCATTTGACCCTTTAAAACACTCTTACATTCACATATAACCTGATGGGTGCTGGGCTTAACTTCCATGCAATTTGAAGGTGATTCCTAGTGTTAATAGAAGTGATCAAATCTCTTGCTAAAGATAGATGATTAACCCCACATATATTGATCTAAACCTCATTTTTATCCAGTTGTGATCAAAGCTCTTGTGGAATATAGATGATTAATCCCACAAAAGATAGATGCGTAATCCCATAGATATTGATCTAATGCCTCTCTTTTATCCAGTTGTGATCAAAGATCTTGCCGAAGATAGATGATTAATCCCAAAGATATTGATCTAATGCCTCGATTTTATCGAGTTGGACCGGTCATATTATTGTCGCCACTTGAATACAACAATGTTGATGACAGAGGAGCGGACTGCCTCGGGTGGTTAGAAAACCAACCCCCTTCATCGGTTATATTTATTTCCTATGACGCAGAACCGCTTTTCTGAGGAAGCAGGTGACTGAACTTGTCATGGAAGTTTGATAGCTTATTGTAGACTTAGTTCCATATCTAAACCCATACCCAAGAGAAAATACATAAGCAAGAAATACCATTTCTAGGTCAAGATCCAAAGGAATCCATAGCAGTCAAGATAGTGAGACAAAGCTACTAGCGAGACACCAGTAGCATCAATAGAGAAAGCATCTAACCCACCAGCAAAAGGTGATTCTAGTGAGTAAGCAACGGTAGAGCCAACACCTTTCCTAGATTTAAGTGTGATATCCTGCAAGGAAAGGAAAGAGAACATTGAAATATTCTAATACACAATAATGACCCTTCATTTCCTCATATTCTAATAGTTCTTAGAAGATTAAAAACACCATAGATTAATTTAATGATACACAACAATGACCCTTCATTTCCTCATATTCTAATAGTCCTTGAAATATTAAAAACACCACAAATTGATTTAATGATGAACAGGTATTTCATGACACTTACATGACATCCTCACATCATAAATCCATTCAGGGTTACCCTTGCTCGAAGATCATTTGAGGTATTCATTTTCTATCCAACAATAAAATTATTTGAGGTATTCATTTTCTATCCAACAATAAAATTTGTAGATATTTAAACAACTTAACCACCTTAGTTCACTTCGGTGTTTCCTTTCCCCTGCTTTGGGGGTATGCTAGTTAATACTTGTCTCATAGTTGCATCAGTGTCTCAGAGCCGCGTATCTTTCAAAACTTTTTTCCTTCTCGATTATAGTAATATTTTATTACAATTTCCTCCCATTGGCGATGAGGGGAAAATTGCAATCATATGCTCTTCTCCTTTATTTTATTTTTTTTCTTTATTGGTACAATGATGATAAAGTATTTTCCTTGTCGTTCCCACCGTTTATTTGATTCCCTTCCTTTTCTCATATGCAACTGACAATGTGTTTTAACTTTAATTGTGAGCAGACATAATTATATTTGGCATTCACAGTCCCTCACAAATTTCCAGTCATTGTCAATGAAAATCTCATTGCAATTTGAGTGTGGTCGGTGTGGTCAATGGTCATGGCCATGTTCACTATGTTGGATTGAATCTCTAGGAAAAGAAAATGAAAGTGTCCCTTTTACCTTTGTGAAGCTATTATACCATTTTATAAACTCTTTTAGTATTAACAAACAACACGACTCTGTATAGAGATTCTAGAGGGTAAAGTATCCTACACTGTACCAAAATAAAAGACTCAAATACCCTACACTGTGTATAGAGATTCTAAGAGATTCTAAATGCTAAAGTATCCTACACTGTACCAAAATAAAATACTCAAATACCCTACACTATGTATAGAGATTCTAGAGGCTAAAGTATCCTACACTGTACCAAAATAAAAGACTTAGATACCCTAGATGACTATAATATACAAAACAATTTACAGCGATAGAGAAATGAAAACTGGGTCGAATTGGACCAAATCAGGATCATGTTGGACCAAATCAATTTCAGCTAGAACGATTTATGTGTCAAATTCTACAGGCTTGAATCAGGGATTGGTTTGTTGATCGAAGGAATCGAAGGAATTAAAGGTCTCAAATGTGGTATTTATTCCACGAAGGAATGACAATATAGTTACCAACTTAACGAGAACTCTGCAAAGTTCTCGTTTTTGGGGGGGTCAAGTTTTTAACCCTGTTTTTAAAAATGGTGCTACCGGTAGCACCCCCCTCCCTTTTTAGGTGGTTTTTTGATATTTTAAATTTTTTGATACATAATGTTTCCACTTTTTTTTTAAATGCTTTTTTTTCATCTATTTTCAAATTATTCAATTTTTTTCTCAACTGTGTTTGTTCATCCATTTTCTATTTTTTCTATTTTATTATGGTTCAATGGTGTTTTTAACAATGTTTTCTTGCTTCATCCAATGTTAAAAATCTTGTACACCATTCATTTTTTAAAAATTAAGATTTTCCATATAATTATGTGTCCTTAATTAATTTGTGGTTCCATCCTTTTTAAATATAGTGGAAAGTATCGTTTTTAACACATTTTTTATGTCGAAGGCATATCTTAGGATAGCTTTTGAAGAAAACCACCATTTTCCTCCACCTATGCAGTCTTTTGAAACCACCTCTATAATCACCTTTAAACTGTCATAGCATCACTGCAAATTTCATAGAGGTGATGATGTCTTCTCTTGCCACATGTTTTGTAAAACCAAAACCAAAGCAACCGACCTCCTTTTGCTCCACATCATGGGGAGAACCCGCGCTCAAATTTCCACCCTTTTCTTGTACAAAACGCTTTGGAGCGACCTCTTCTTTGAGACCTGCCAATCTAGGTTACTGCAAAAGATTATCACCACCCATCTAAGTTCTTCATTAGTTCCATTAGTTGAAGCTCTGTTTGAGACCACCAATGATCACAATGCAAAAATATCACTTGTAGAAAATGTTGAAAATTTTGAGAAAGTGGTCTATGGGGTATAAGGATATTGCCCTCTCCCATTCTTCTTCAGTGAAGAAACAGACCAGAAGAAGAAATGTAGTGACCATTGTGGTGGGAAAAGAAAAGAGGATCTTCATGGTGGAGCCTCAGATTTTGGACTCTAGATTATTTCATCCCCTCATGGAGAAGGATACTATCGGTAGGATTTCTTGGGAGTCTAATAGCAGAAAAAATCCTTCGTGTATGGAATGTGTTTTCTTGGACTGTGATGCCATCCTCTTCGAGTATATTCTTTGGTTTCTATACCACAATTACCTGTCTCTCCATTATCTCAGTCTGGATATGTTCATGGAGTTTTATGTCCAATAAGACTTCAACATCCATCTCTTGATTATGTTCACTTTATGGTCTCTCACATATATGAGAAATTGTAGCATTTTTTATTCTTCTTAATCTGAGAAATAACTTTGTTGGAATGCAATTTAATGTTGTTATGAAAAAATCATAGATGAGATCTCTTTTACCATATTATTTGTCATTCAATTTTATGCAGAGGCTCTCTGATGGTCAAAATATGATTATTATATTCTTAGGTATAATAGATTGGTGTAGGATAATAGTAAGTATTTGTCATACATAACCCTCTGCTTCTAGAAGGAATACATGGTTTTATCAATTGGGGTGACAAAAGGGCCCAATTCCTCAAATGGGTCTAGTGGAATTGGGCCCATTATGGTTAAATGGAGTTTGGGTTTCTATGAAAGCTCATGTTGTCCATATGGGGACATTCTCTAGTGAGTTGGGTTCATAGCTTAGGTCCTAGGAGGGCCCTGATCTCAAAGCTTAAGTATTGTTGTGGTCAGAATGGGGCTATGTGGGGAAGGATGAATCCTGTGGGAATTGGGGTATCAGGTCCCAAAAGTGCTATTATGGCCTCCTAAAGTGTTGGTTCCCAAAAATATTCAATGGCCTCCCAAAGTCGTTTAGTCTGTATCTAAATAAGAGTCTAGTGTACTCTATTTTAATTGGGTATATTGGCATTATGGAAATGGAGTTGGATGGATTATGTTCTCGATTATTTTAGATGAGATTTAAGCTTGTCTCTACCATTTTGGTAGGATATCATGAGGAGAATTATGCTTCTATT
>ML793595.1:0-25788 GCA_009831015.1 Picea engelmannii
AAAATAAAAATATGGTAAATTTGAGTTTTATAAAACAATGAAGATTCATTGTTGTCACACATTTTATGAAAGCATACACGATATTATCCACTTTGAAGTTTAATGGGTTGGAAGTCAACATTAAACTCTTAAAACATGACAAAAAAAAATTACAAGGTAAAACTTTAATTTTGAAAACTTAAAAAAGCATCGAACAACATCAGCCACATTTCAATCAATACAACTATAAACCGTATAATAAAATTACACAAGGTCCATATCCTTTTACCTTCAACCATTTTTATTTAATTTGTTTCTTCTTGTATTTTTATACATTAATATTCTCACTTCTAAAAACATAGTTTAAAAATAATAATATAGCGAAACAAAATCTTAAATAAACATAAATGCCATTGACGCATTAGCCAATGGCATGATTACATATTATTTTATTTTTAATAATATGGCAGTGGTAATATGAATTGCTTTTAATATTAAAATTATTGTTGTATTAAAAATACTAATTTCATTTATTTAAAATTGTTGTTTTTGACAAAGATTTCTTAATCATATATGACAAAAATTGTTGTTTTTAACAAAGATTGCTTAATCATATATGACAATTTCTTGAAAATATCAGATCATAAAGCTTTTAACCATTTCATAAACTAGATGACTTTAGATCTCATTTCTATCACCATTAAAAACAAAATTAATCACAATATTAAAAGACATGTTTACATAAACTTTTTTGTATTTATGTAAGAAGGAAAATTGGAATTCACATTGTTCACTGATATATCATCACATTTATTTATAAAGTGAATTTTAAAATTGTGAAAAATAGGGTTAACATGTTGGAATATGTAATTCCTACTTGTCTTAATCATGTGTGAGAAGATTATGTTTGTGAGGTAGATATAAATCTCTACCTAGGTGGTTTAATCCTATAATTTAGGAGGTTGTTAGATAGTTAGTTGTGAGAGAGATTGGCTCCAACTAAGAGTCATAGAATGGATCAAGGTAGTTTGTTTATCTTGACACAAAATTTGTTGTATTTATATGTATTATTACATTGATTCAATAGTGTGCTTGAAGCATGGTTGGTGTGTAACACTCTACTCTTCCATTTTAATATGGTATTAGAAATAGACTTGGCATAACTTTTTCACGGGAATGAGTAGGAACATGTGGAGAGTAGAGTAGATAATTTTTTAGAGTGAAGTTATGTTGTTGTGTGTCCTTGAATTGTCCATGAGAGCGTAAGTAGTTTTTCCATCATTTGATGTCGTTATTATGTGAATGGAAGAGGAGTTGTGTCCTGTGGAGGCTGCAAAGGTGAGCAACGAGTGAGCCATATTGTCATAGGCTAGTAGCTGGTAAACCCTAGTGTATGATGTCCAGATAAGGCAAGCTCGTAAGAGTGTGGTAGGGCATCGACAAAGATGGAGAAAAAAGGATTGTGGGCGTCCTGCGATGGGCACAAAGATTTCAGTGAAATCCATTGGGAAAAGAATGCTGGCCTAGGATAGGTGACGACTGTTCTAGTGGCCTCTGCTCCCACCACCAACTCTTTGTCTCCGGTGTTGTTGTATTGTGCACATGTTAAAGTTGTTGATACTCTTTGTGATCAAATCACTTCTCATAAGAGTTTGATGTTTGATGCGAGCTTTTGGGCCAGTGAAGGCGATCAGATAAGCGTCGAAGGTGAGGAAGCGAGCTCCAGAGATGATGGAGATCAAGATAAGTACTCATTAAGGGAGAGTGTTGGAATATGTAACTCCTACTTGTCTTAATCATGTGCGAGGAAATTATGTTTGTGAGGTAGAGAACAATCTCTACCTGAGTGGTTTGATCTTATGATTTAGGAGGTTGTTACTTAGTTGGTTGTGAAAGAGATTGTCTCCAACTAAGATTCATAGAATGGTGTGAGGTTGAGATATGTGGTCAACTAATAGATTAGGATCAAGGTAGTTTGTCTACCTTGAGACAAACCTTGTTGTGTTTATATGTATTATTACATTGATTCAATAGTGTGCTTGAAGAATGGTTTGTGTGTAATACTCTACTCTTCCACTTTAAAGAAATCTACTATAGGGGTATGTGGTAAAAATAGAGGATATTAAGTAAAAATAGGTTATTTATTTATTTATTGGAAAAATGTATTGGGAAGGAGGTTCAACAAAAAGATTTTGGAAAGTATTTTTCAATATCCGGTGAAATTAAAAGTATTTTTTAATATCCCGTGAAATTAAAAGTATTTTTAAGTTCATATATTTTTCAATATCTAGTAAAATTATAAATATTCTTTAATATCCATGAACACATTTGCTATGCTACAAGTTCACTAAATAGAGACCCAATAATTCATGTATCATTGTATAAAAGGGTTTATATTCTTCAAAAATAATAATAATTGTTGATTTTCTTCATTATATTTAGAGAAATAAAATATACTTTGCAAAGAAATAAAATACACTTTACAATTTAATAAGAATGAAATATATAATGTAATAAGCTTTATTAATCAAAATAATAAAAAAATTATAAGAGACTCTAAAGTCAATAAATTAAAATGAAACATAAAAAGATATTAAGAAAACAAATTTAAATTAATTTTCTATAAAATTTATGTCTAGATTTCTTTTTTATCTTTACGTCTAAAGGTGTATATCTATTGGAGATGGGCACAATTAATCACCTTTTAATCTAAAATTCTAATCTGATGGCTAACAATTGAAGACGCTTAGTGATTTATTCTTCATAACTTTCTTGTATTTTTGAATGCATCAGTTAACGTGTTTACTTTTTAAAATTTACCTAATCATATTAAGAAATTACTGTACCACCATATGATTGCCACGTTTAATTGATTAACCTTTAAAATTACCACATTTAAAATTAACTTTTGGATTTCCTCGACTCTATGTAAATTTCAGCTGTCCATACATTTCAGCTGTCAGTGCATTTCATACCATCTTATTTCGACGTTCACCAGCCACTTTGTGGCTGTGCTAGTTTTAATTCTTTTGAATACATTTCACCAACTTTGCCAGCCTGCCTTGCCACTAACTTTTTATTGTTTAAAAGTGCAATGATTTGCTCTATCACAGTCTACCAGGACTGTTATAAAAACTCTCGGAATTGTATGATCTCCATGTTTTGGAACCAGATGGTTTAGAACATTGCATCTGCTGCATATACTACAAGAATTTGATCCGTTGGAAGCTTTGTTTATTAAAAAGGGAAAAGACAAAATGCATTTGTAGAAAATATATTTTTCTTGAACATTATCTAACATTACATATGAGTGTCTCTGCTCATACCACTCTCTCACTTTGCCCTCTCATGTAAACTCACAAAACTGAACTGGTTGCAGATCTCGCACTGCCTGTTCACTGAGAATGCAAAGAGAGGAGGAAGAGTCTGTATCGATATTTATTTCTATACAAATAAGATATACATTTTATCTCTTCTCAGACTCTTCCGAGAGAAGAAATGCAAAGCCGGGTAATTAATTACAGAGATGGCCACGAATTAAGCTCCTTTGAACATCAAGATATTCAGCGTTTCCAAGCAGATATAGATGAAAGTGCCTTCAGCATGAGAGAAAAAACTGCCAAAGTTCGTCCCCACTACGCACTGCCATCCAACGCCATAGACGGTATCGAATTCCTGCCAAAAAAAAAAAAAAATACAAAGGAAAAAAGAAAATGACGATCCTTTACTCTTCTTTCCATCAAGAGTATTAATTGTGTGTCAAAAACACAAAATAGATAATAGATCATATTAATATATATATAATTTTAATGAAAATTTATTATATTAATTACATAGTTGTATTGGACAGCTCTCAGCATTTTTAATATCTAGTTTTCA
The DNA here is from genome assembly GCA_009831015.1 of Picea engelmannii. NCBI lineage: Eukaryota > Viridiplantae > Streptophyta > Pinopsida > Pinales > Pinaceae > Picea > Picea engelmannii. The sequence continues at coordinate 3,859 of ML793595.1, forward strand.
AGTTCTAGGAGATTGGAAACTAGTTGGGAAAGTTTCTAATTGGCTGAGAACTTTTTTGGGAACTTAGAAGCTTTTTGTCCTAAAAAAAGAACTTTAAATTAGAATTATATTAAATTAAAATGTAAATATATTTATGCCCGAAAGGGTACACCTATTGACAATGGGCACATTTAATATGTTTTTAGTGCTTAATTAGTTTTGTATGGACAAGATTAAATATTGTTGGAATATTCTTAGTCGTCTCAATAAATCAATGGTTGTGACATCCGTTTACATGTTTATTTTTTTACTTTTACTTAATCATATTTGAAATTTACTATGATAGCTAATTGATTGCCACCTCTGAGTGATTAACGTTTCATTTTCTAGAAAGCCAAATTCACCAGCCACTATTTTTACTACAACTATTATTTACTGAGCGGGATTTTCCTGCCTAGAGCTCTTACCACGTAGTTATTTAATGCACAGGGTTATGCGGTTATTTAATTCCTAGGGCTCGGTTATTGTGTTTTCATATTAGTTTGTTTTTTTCAATAAAAAAAGAATAATGCTTCAAATTTACAAAGATGTTTAAAGTTTATATATGTAAAGTTTAATTTTAAAAAGATGTTAAAATTGTATATATGTATTTTCAATTTTGTTTCTCATTTTCTAATGGAATATTTATAGATATTAAAGTTTCATTATTGTGTTAAATATATTCATATAATTATTAGCATAAATTAAATTAGTAATTTTAATATTGTAGTTGTTGCAATAGGAGAAATATTGTTCTCCATTTAACTTCAATTTTATTGAAATAAAATTTAAATTGTATTAATATCTCTATACATTGTAATGTAACACAACCTTCCATTTTCCTAACGTTTCCATGTTTCTGAAACTCATGCAACATAGATTAATTATCATTAATATCAATTAAATAAAATTCTAAATTAAATGATTTATCTTAAATTTAAATATAAATAAAAAAAACTAAAATATAAATCTATCTTCATCTTAAATTTATTGATAAGTATTAAGAGATATCAAATTCTAAATATTCAAGTTAAAAAATGGTTTATATTTAAAAAACTTAAACAATACTATAGATTGATTTTCATTTTATAAATTATAAATTTGAAAGATATCAAACACTAATTATTTCCTTAAATTTTAACATTATAAAAATGTTTATATTTAAAGAATTTAATAAAAATGTTTATAAATTTCAAATTAATATAAAATTAAATTAATTTATATATTCTCAATAAAACTATAAAACTATGTTTCAAAACTCCTTATTCAGTTTAAAAAACTTCAAATATAAAATTAAATAAATTTATATATTCTTAATAAAACTATGTTTCAAAACTCCTTATTCAGTTTAAAAAATCTTAAATAATATTATAATGAAAACTAGTTACACAGTTTAAAAAATCTTAAACCAGTTATACAGCCTGAGTGGGCCTAATGGTTAAGAACATGTGTTTCCTTTTAAGAGGTCACAGGTTCAATAGGGTATGTATACCTTAGTAGACTTTACTAGTCTGGGCGAAAGGGGTCCCTTATCCCACAAACAAGGGGGTCCAAATTTAGTGTATTGGCTTGGCCGTGACCTTAAAAATAGATTATTATTATTATTATTATTATTATTATTATAATCAAAACTCTTTACACATTTTATGTACATCAAAAATCTCATACAATATTATAAAAATATTTATATTTAAAAAATAAATTAAAAATTAAGATGAATATAAACTGTGTAGATTGTCACACTTACTCATAATGTATGAAATTTTTGAATATAAATTGTGTGAGAAGTTATCATACAGTTTATATCCAAAAATTTCAGAAGTATGAATCTAAACTGATCTATATAATTCATATATTAGAGACAGAAACTAATAATACAAGCTTCCTTATTCAGGTTGTAGATTTGGGGCATCCAAAGATTATGGAAGAAAGTTAACAGTTGACTTTGATCCATAGTATGAATTACTATGAGATAAGCTTAAGTTAATAGTAATTATTTCCTTGTTATTCAATTGAATAAAAAACAACTATCCAATATATATAGGTAGTCGTAAGAAGATGACTGTGTGATAACTTCTATCAACCATCTTAAAAACAATAGAGTCTTCATAAACTAACCATAAACCTTAAAAAAAAACTGATATCCCAAAAAAAACCAATCAGCCACCCTAAGGGCATTATACCAAACTGTTCAAAGTGTAAGACAAAAAGGAATAATAATAGCTAACCTTCTTAATATGGGAAGCAATACTTGTACAGTCAGAGACGTCATACAAGTCGAGAGCTTGCGATGCGCAGTGCTTGGCGTGGATCTGCATCTTCTCAGGCATGTCGGAGCTTTCAACGACTCCCTTCCCTTCCAACATGATGATGTTGTTTTCTGCAAACAAGCAACCAACCAAACAACAACAAAAACCATATAAATATCTCAGTGAGAAGCCGATTTTTCCATAGACAGGATCTAGTCCCGCTGATAAAAGAAAATAATTTAATGAAGCACGCTCACCAATGGAAGCGGCCGTGATCCCAAATCTAGTTACAGAGACAAAGAAGCTCTTGGGACTTGGGCTTTTATAATTAAAAACAACCGCCCAGTCTTTCTCCTCCACAATCAAGAGATAAAGCGGTGTTGGGCAGGATTCACGAGCTTAGCAACAACGAGTGGCGTGAAATGGCGTGGAGGTTTAATTATCTGTGTGGGCCTCCTCCTCTGCTGATCCTCAATAATTTTCAAAACAATATATTGAGTCCAACTTTTCAATTAAACATCACCGATGTATTGCTTTTCTCTGCCGTGCTTTGCAAGTTCTTTCTGGTTTGTCGTTACTTATCTATATATACTAGCACAGCCGCTAACTCACGGTTGAGAAGGCCGAAAGGTACCGGTTGAGAAAAATGTTAAAAAGTAAACATGTTAATGGATGTTTTGATAAATGCAAGAAAGTTATGAACAATAAATCTGATCCATTGATTTTGGAGGACGATAAATGCAAGAAAGTTATGAACAATAAATCTGATCCATTGATCCATTGTCCACATCTTCAATGCATAGCCATCAAATTAGGGTTTAAGGTTAAATAAAGTTAAAAGATCATTAATTGTGCCCAATTGTCAATAAGTGTACGTCGACGTAATGAAGTAGAAAATGGTTGGTTAAGTTATTTGGTGACGGTTCTCTCACCAGTATTTTTTTGACTTGCACAGTATTGAAAAACTAAGATTCAAGATCATTTTCTGGGTTAAATGTGAACCCTTCATAATGCAATTTCTACAGTCAAATAACCACATTGTCATATAAGAGTGAATCACAATTGCCTACAGGCTGCAATAACATAACAAAACCTTAATCTGCTTAACAAAACCAATGCTTAATCTGCATGACCCCAGCAAGTAAGGATATATTGGTTGATCCTCCACTTGTCTTAAAATACAAAAACTCATATCAGGGATTGGTCCTTTCAAGTCGGTATCCCAAGGCTGAGTTGGCCTGTATGAAAAATTTATAGAGACAGGTCTAATCACAGCCCTGGCAAGAGGGGATGAAGACAAGAAGATATCAGAAGTGTGTATGATAGTTTTCCAGGAAGACCAGTAGATTTTCTCAAAGACAGATTACTCTAGAATGTATAATAGGTTTGTCTTATTAAGAGATTTTGGTTAAATTATTGTCCTATTTCGAAGCTCGATCACACAAAAATCATTGATGTGAATTGTGTCAGTCAAGACACTGATTATTGTCCACATTTTTGCCTTTGTCCTTTCTTAGGTTTAAAATTTATTTTATTATATTTTCAAGTGTTTTATTAAAAAAAAATTGTGGTTTTTTTTTAATGTGTGTAAAGATTTTTGTAGTAATATATTCTGAAAATATATTTAGTTATCTTTAATAATATAGATATGTTTTAATATTGAATTTATCAAATTTTGCGTGCAAATCTTATTTTTCAAGTAAATCTTATTTTGATATGTGGAATAGATTGCCTTATTCAATTTTTTTAGGGTATGATTTGTTGTAATGTAGATATTTTTATTTTTATTTAATTTATTTTTGTTTAACTTGATTATTATGTGGATTCTTAATTTTTTTAGGGTTGTTAATTTTGGTTGATATGATTTGTTTTAATGTAGATAATTTTATTTATATCTAATTTATTTTTATTTGACTTGATTATTAGGTCAACAATAAAACATTGTTATTTGATTTTTTCTCTAAACATGTGTCTAGTCAAAATTATATTGAAAATATAACACTAAGTCTTTTATTAAAAATATTTTGTGGAATTTTTTTGTGTGTATAAAAATCTTTGTATTAATATATTCTGAAAAAATATATATTCAATTATCTTTAATCTTATAGATCTGTTTTAATATTGAATTTATCAAATTTAATTATATTAATTCTTTTATATAAATCCATGTCATAATGACATGAATGTTATATTATTCATTTGAAGGAATTTCATTTCAGTTATATTATTCATAATTGTATAATCTTTATGAAAAGAAACACTATAATATTTTTGAGGAATTTCCTAAACTTTTAATAGTCATCATATACATGTATTATTAGACATTAGACATAAAGTGGATAAAGTTAAGTAAATATATATGAATGTATGTAATAAATGATAAAAAAACACATAACCATTGATTAGTTGGAGTCAGTGCAACCCCTTCAACCATTTACCTATTGTATAAATAACCCTAAAGAAGAAATAAGAAAGAGGTTGGATGTCCTTCTCCATATTTATCTCCTTCTTTCTTGGGATTATGTGTGTGTCTTGATGTACTTAATGTGTCTCTCTTGAATGTCTTCTCTAATTCCTAAAACTACAACATTTTGATTCAGTTGCCGTATAACTTGAACGTGGAAAAGATAGAAATTTAATCATTGAATTGTTTGATATGCTTGTAGAAATAAAGAAGCTTATGTTGAAGAGGAAATTAGAGTAGCCTTCTTCCTCGTGGGTGAGAGCAAGCTCAAGAAAATTTCTTTATAAACGTTGATGACTATGTAAGATAAAAAAATTTATTGCTCGTAATGATTTTACTATTAGTGGTGAAGTTGCCTCAAAGTTTTTAAAAAAATAAGGAATATATATTTATAAATCATGAGAGAAAGAAATTTACAAGTTTGGGTTTAAGAGGATCACTATGTAAAATAAAAAAAATTTACTGTTTGTAATGATTTTACTATTCCTGGTGAAGTTCCCTGAAAGTTTTTAAAAAAATCAGGAATATATATTTATAAATCATGAGAGAAAGAAATTTACAAATTTGGGTTTAAGAGGATCACAAGTTCAAGTTTTTTTAACCCTTGATTTGTTGTTAAGTATTCTCATGGAAAGAAAATGAAGATTAAAAATACGGTATAGTACTTATATCATTGTTCTCAGTGAATATTTACCTCTTTTAAAATAAATCAATAAATAAATTATTGATGATTTGTGAAATAACTTGCAAATAAAATAATTGGGAAGAATCTTGGTGTAAAAAGAAAAGAGATGAAAAAAAGAAAAAAAAAAACTTTGTTGCCTAACATGTTGGTTTCTTCAAAAAGTGTAGAGTTGATAGTTAAGAGAAAAGAAGAATTGCATGATGTATTGGAGGTGCCCTCAATCTACGAGTAAAAAGAAGATTAGATTTGGTATGGTTGTTGATTATTGTTTTCACATTAAATATGGGTTGCAAAATTAAATATGAATTGCAAAAAGAAGTTGGCTATTGATAATTTTGAGAGAAATTGTAAGAAGGAAACTGTTAACACATAGAATTGTAGGGGTCAAAAATTCATTTCAATTTTTGTTTGCCACTAATTGAGCATGCAGCAGGTCCACCAAGTCCTTTGTATGCACATTTAACTTCCGTAGAAAAATGCAGAAATTCAAGAGCAGTCCATTTCGGGCTTAAAATACAAGCAAACAGACAAGTTTATTTTTCAACTACGAAGATCCAATAGGCCACTCTGATCAGCGGAGTGCATTCATTCTAAAGGTCAAAGTTGTGCAGGGTTTAACATCTTAACTGGACTGCCGAAGTATTCGAGCCCCAAAACGCCAAAGCGTCAGAGTGCCACATCACTCTGGGCCCGTACTCCTCCAGAGGATTTCACACTTCATATTCAATGAACCATCGAAGAAAGAAACCCCAAAGCGTCGAAGTGACACGTCACTTCAGGCCCGTACCACTTCGGGGGTTTTCATACTTCACACTCAAAGAACTCTCGAACCCCGAAGTGTCGAAGGCATATGGCACTCATCCATCGAGGACACTTAGCACTTATCTGTCACAAACACATGGCATTCATCTAGCGCTAACACGTGGCACTCATTTCAGGCACCTTTGGACACATCATCTATTCATTTTCGAGTGACATGTTTCATTCTCTTTTGTGACACGTCAGTAGCTATGATGTCATACGATGTCGTGCCACCATGTCATTTCGGACCCGTACTACACCGGGAGTTATGCAAACTTTGCATGTAGAATCCCTTGAACTTTGAAATGTCGAACTGATGAGAGACTGCCACATCAGATCCGAGAGAAAGTCACTTCAGGAGATAATTCATGCTCCACGAAATCAGCGCCATCATTAGATATGGTAAGTGGACTTCTAATTTGGCAAGCACTTATTTTTATCCTAAGTTGTTAGCGGAAGTGTAAGGATTAACTCTCACACAAGTTTCATCAGCGACATCTTCATCTTCTAGATCGGACGATCCTCGGCTCATTTCGAACCCCCACGACCTTTCTACCTTTAACGGTGAGGGGGTTCAAAAAGTGGTTTTCCCCTGCCTCGGGCCCGACATACGTGGTGCCTCCTCATCATTTTGGACCTTTCCCTCCTATTTCAACTTACCACCTCGCCCCTTGCTCCAATACCACTCACGCTCTCGCTTACGCATGTCCTCCACTCACCCTACCATGTATCTACTCCTCCTCTCATCACATGACACCTGTTTTCCACTCCCTACACATCACCTCCCGCATATATTTCTTCTCCTCTCATCGCGCACCATCTGTCTCCACATACCATCACCTCTCTGCATTCACTCATCCAATCTCCCCATTGGACATTGATTCCACGTCCTCCATTTCATAACCAGTCACGACTTTCCTCCATGATCATCTGGCAAACACATGTTCCATAAAAGAGTCGCGTTGAGTTAGGCTAACAAAATACCAGTGCCACCATCCACTTTTGACTGCAAGATGTTTCCCAGCACAGTAATCCAAAGGCAGAGATGGCAAAGGAATCAGCATGAAGGAATAATAAGCAGAGGAGATGCGCCCAAGTGACAACACTTCATGACATTTATTTTTGTTAGATTTGTTACCAACAAGCTCGTTGGTTCTAGCAGTCTGTTAGACCCACATGTACAGATGTTAGACTAGGAGTTTTTTTTTTTTTTGGAGAATCCTAGGCTAGAGAGGTCAGCTCGCATTTGAAGCTTTTATCTATTGTTTTTTTTATAAATACATCATAAAAATGTTATGTTAGGGTCGGATGGTTTAGCAGAGCTCCCTATTTTGTAATATTTTTACTAACATAGCTATACTCTGGTTTATGTAATAGGATCTGAGATATTTTGATTAATAGAAGTCAACCTTTCATTATCTTGTTTCTTCTTACTCTGAATGCTCATTATTGGAGGATCCTTATGAGATGTTACAGTTGTGTTATAATGGAGGTTTGATTATGATTCTACTGTAAATGTTTTCAGGGTTTTAAAGTTTAGTTTCAAGAGGATCTTGTGACTCATCTTTTTCTTCACCTAGCTGCTAGAAGGCCTGATGCTTAGAGCATACTTGTTCATCCTTCTCACCAAAGTATTCCATCTACTCACATTTATCCTTAAACCACTGACTGAAGTTAATTAAAACCTCATCTTCTTATGCATACCATCCTAGTTTTTATGTGTTGAAACATTGTTATGCTGAGTTTTGTCCATTCGACCTTTTATCATTAATCTACATATACAAACCTTTTTGAAGGGTATTGGGCTTATCCTCTCGCAATCTGAGGGTAAATCTCAGTGATAACATTCTTGGCGTCATTGTCGACGAAGGATTTGAGCAGATTGAAAATCCCCCTGGGAAGAACGACATTGCACAACTCCAGCTTTAGATGGTGACTGAAGTTGGACACCTTCAAGATTGCACATTCACCATGGCAACTCCATTGTTCAGAACCTATTGGTGAGTCCACTGGAATGAGACAAATTAAATGGCTATCAAAGCTATCCTGGCCAGGAGGTTTTCCCCACTCAATTTATCATCCATAGTTGGTTATCCACATCATGTGCCTCAAATTGATGAATGGCAAGATCTGCTGCCAAGATTTTATGAAGGTAAGAATGACATCCATGTTGATCATTTCAAAGATTTTCATGCTTTGATGCAATAGTTTGACATCCAACATAAGGGCATACATATGAAGTTGTTTATGTACTCTCTTCAAGGAGATGGTCATATTTGGTATCAGTCTCTTGAACCTTATAGCATTTCTTCACTCAAAGAGTTTCATGTTGCTTTCAATATTCATTGTCAAAAGTTTTATTCCTCTAAGTTAATTTGTCATAGCTACTGTGAGAAGTATAAATACTGTGTTCAAGATACAATTGATTCTTATGAAGGTTTTGTGAATGAATAAGATTCCTTGGATGAGGAATCAACTCTTTCTCTTAGATGTTCATCTACATCAAATGAAAATTTTGTTTGTTGTTTTAATAAGGAAAATGAAGAAATCGAATTTGTTCTCGAAACTGATACTCTTTATAACCCTGTCTCTAAAAGACTTAGATATGAGCAACCTATCTTTGAATCATATGATGATGATAATATATTGCTTCCTAGATTGAATATTGAAAGGCATAATGTTTTTAACAATGAAGAACAATTTTCTCATGTTGGGAAGAAAATATCTCTTGATATATCATTTGAGACTCCTCATGTATTTGATCATTATGGAGGCAGTGATAAACATACTGAGGTGTTTTCTTTCCTGGAAGAAAAAATCAATAGCATCCAGCCTTCTAATGAAAATGAAAACTTTTACCAAGAGCAGCATGTTAAAGAACAGCATCCATTCATTGATATACATGAGGAGATTTCTTGCAATCATCTACCATATGTTTTCAGAGAAGAAAAAAGGAAAGTAGATCAGCATCCTGCATCATCCATTCATTCACTTGTACTTGCAACAAACATTCAACCATATGTGAGAAACTATAAAGCAGAGCATGTTTTTTGTTATCAACCCAGTAAGTTTTATCACCCATTTTATGACCCTGTAGGGGAGTACATGGAGTTGCATTTCCTCAATGTATTGAAGACTTCAAGCTTTGTCATACCTTCAACATTGGGAGGTATTTTGAAAAATGTAATTAATTTGTTGTCATAGTTTTATTATCTATGGTTGATCAATGGCAGAGTAAGAAAGTTTTCAGTTAGGAAGTTACTTGAGTGGCTCTGGTGGAAGTTTGTTTTCACCTAGCCTATTGTAAAAAATTAGTTAGTTTAGGATTGTACATAAATAAACTCCATCCGGAGCATGTGTTTTTATTTTCTCTTTGTAAGTAGAGTAGTGTACATGTCAGACTGTTGTCTTCAGCAAAAGGTATTTGAGCTTGACCCCATAGCCCTAGGATAAGACATTGAAGCTACATGTTCTTGGCAGCTCACAGGGAGCATGTCATACCCTATGCAGCCAAATGTTAACACATAGAATTGTAGGGGTCAAAAAGTCATTTCAATTTTTTTTTGCCACTAATCAAGCATGTAGAAGGTCCACCAAGTCCTTTGTATGCAGAGTTAACTTCCACAGAAAAAAGCAGAAATTCAAGAGCAGTCCATTTCGGGCTTGAAATACAAGCAAACAGACAAGTTCATTTTTCAACAGTGGAGATCCAACAGGCCACTCAGATTGACGGAGTGCGTTCATTTGGAAGGTCAAAGTTGCACAGGGTTTAACATCTTAAGCGGACTACCGAAGTACCGGAGCCCCAAATCACTGGAGTGCCATGTCACTCTAGGCCCGTACTCCTCCGGAGGATTTCACACTTCATATTCAACGAACCGTCGAAGCTTGAAACCCTGAAGTGCCGAAGTGACACGTCACTTCGGGGGTCTTCATACTTCAAATTCAAAGAACTCTTGAAACCTAAAGTGTCGAAGGCACGTGACACTCATCCACCGAGGACACTTAGCACTTATCTATGAGAGACACGTGGAATTCATCCGACGATGACACGTGGCACTCAGTTCAGGCACCTTTGGACACATCATCTATTCATTTTCAAGGGACACGTGTCATTCTCTTTTGTGACATGTCAATATTTGTGACGTCATATGACATCGGGCCACCATGTAATTTTGGGCCCATACTACTCCTAGAGTTATGCAAACTCTGCATACAGAAGCCCCCGAAATCCGAAATTCCAAAGTGATGAGATAATTCCATGTCAGATCCAGGAGAAAGTCACTTCGGGAGATAATTCATGCTCCGCAAAATTAGCGCCATCACTATATATGGTTAGGGGATTTCTAATTTGGCAGACATTTATTTTCATCCTAAGTTGTTAGCAGAAGTGTAAGGATTAACTCCTACACAGGTTTCATAAGTGGCATCTTCATATTCCATATCGGACGGTCCTTAGCTCATTTCGGACCCCCCAATATTTCTACCTTTAAAAGGGAGGGCGGATCCGAAAATAGGTTTTCCCTCACCTCGGGCCCGACATACGTGGTGCCTCCTCATCACTTCATACCTTTCTCTCCTATTTTCGCTTACCACCTCACCCCTCACTCCAATACCACTCACACTCCCGCTTACACATGTCATCCACTCACCTTACCATGTATCTACTCCTCCTCTCATCACATGACACCCGTTTTCCACTCCCTACACATCACCTCCCACATATCTTTCTTCTCCTCTCATCGCGCTCCATATGTCTCCACATACCATCACCTCTCTACATTCACTCATCCTATCTCCTCATTGGACACTAATTCCACGTCCTCCAGTCCATAACCAGTCACGACTTTCCTTCATGATCATCTGGCAGACACCCGTTCCATAAAAGAGTCGCGTTGAGTTAGGAAAATGAATTACCAGTGCCACCATCCTCTTTCGACTGCAATATGTTTCCTAGCACAGCAATCCAAAGGCAGAGATGGCAAAGGAATCAGCATGAAGGAAGAATAAGCAGAGGAGATGTGCCCAAGCGACAACACTTCATGACAGTTATTTATGTTAGAGTTTTTACCAATGGGCTCCCTGGTTCTAGCAGTATATTAGACCCACCTGTACAGATGTTAGATTAGGAGTTTTTATTTTTTTGGAGAATCCTAGGCTAGAGAGGTCAGCTCGCATTTGAAGCTTTTATCTAGTGTTTTTGTTATAAATACATCATAAAAATGTTATGTTAGGGTCGGATGGTTTAGCAGAGCTCCCTATTTTGTAATATTTTTACTAACATAGCTATACTCTGGTTTATGTAATAGGATCTGAGATATTTTGATTAATAGAAGTCAACCTTTCATTATCTTGTTTCTTCTTACTCTGAATGCTCATTATTGGAGGATCCTTATGAGATGTTACAGTTGTGTTATAATGAAGGTTTGATTATGATTCTACTGTAAATGTTTTCAGGGTTTTAAAGTTTAGTTTCAAGAGGATCTTGTGACTCATCTTTTTCTTCACCTAGCTGCTATCTAAAGATGTTATCTACTGTTTTGGTTATAAATACATCAGAAAAATGTTATGTTAGGGTCAGATGGTTGAGCAGAGCTCCCTATTTTGTAATATTTTTACTAACAGAGCTATACTATGGTTTATGTAATAGGATTTGAGATATTTTGATTAATAGAAGTTAGCCTCTTTTCATTATCTTGTTTCTTCTTACTCTGAATGCTCATTATTGGAGGATCCTTATGAGATGTTACAGATGTGTTATAATGGAGGTTTGATTATGATGCTATTGTAAATGTTTTCAGGGTTTTAAAGTTTAGTTTCAAGAGGATCTCGTGACTGATATTTTTCTTCACCTAGATTCTAGAAGGCATGATGCTTATAGAATACTTGTTCATCCTTCTCACCAAAGTCTTCCATCTACTCACATTTATCCTTAAACCACTGACTGAAGTTAATTAAAACGTCATCTGCTTATGCATACCAGCCTAGTTTTTCTGTGTTGAAACATTTCTATGCTTAGTTTTGTCCATTTGACCTTTTATCATTAATCTACATATACAAACCTTTTTTATGGGTACTGGGCTTATCCTCTCGCAATCTGAGGGTAACTCTCAGTGCTAACAAAAACTTCGTGGAAACTACAAATATTCCTTAAAGCATAGGATTGGTTGAGTTTCCAAAATATAATACTTGGGCATGAATTTAGGTGCATGCACACAATGGGTATTCAAAATCAAAACCATATAAGAAACATTCCCTACATTGAAGAGAGGTGAATAAATATATTGTTTTTGACACTTTACAAGGTTGAGGAGTTTGTTGAAAGTAACTTTTACATTGTTGAAAAGTTAAGTGCACATGTCATAATAGAATTTAAAGGTGCCAAATGACATTATTGAAAAGTTGGAGACTCTTTATAAAGGATGATGGCTAGAGTTTATGTCATAAAGTCATCTATTTTATGTAAAAGGATAGATTCTAAAATGTATATGGAGTCAAATATGAAAGAAATGATGATATGAATGATAGTAGTCTTATTAGTAAAAAACATATTGTCCGAGTATTATTTAATATTCAAAATAAAGGAGGGGATTAAACGTGAGTCTTCAAAGGTAGGCGATCCTCTCCACTTATTGTAATGTAAGTCAATTTCTCGTCAATAAGATTGGGTTCTCGGGTTCTTGTCGACATCAATGGATACCCAGTCAACATAATTCGTAAAAGTATGGTACCAACAAAAGTGTTTTTTTTTTATTTGAGTCATAAGGAGTCCTCCTTCATGTAACATAAGATGATGACTCCATACATTCCAAATATCTGAAAAGAAGCACAACCATAGCAACAAAAAAATAAGATTGATGAGCAACAGAGCAATGAGCATATAGCATCGGATTTGAGCACTTCAAAGAGCATTAATGATGAGCATGTTGGTAGCAGTTAAAGGTATTCAAGAAAGAGACATCAGAGAAGAGACACACACAAAAGCACACAAAAGTGCTTCAAAGACAAGATGATGATAGAAGAACTTTTGAACTGATTGATCGCATTGGTACAAAAGTTGCAGAATAATTCCTTAAGTTGTGACCTCGAAAGTCAGAAAGAAGAGAAATGGTAGATTGGCAGAGTGCAGAGTAAGACACTCACATGGGAAGATGAACCATCATACTACGAGTGTTGTGAAGATGAGAGATGATCCCAAGATGATCCACTCACCACTCTGAAGGAACCAGAGAGAAAGGTGTAACAATATGATCAAGAGGACCATTGTGGGGTGGGAGCAAAGCACTACTTGATTGAAGACAAATGTCAAAGAGTAACAGGTCATTAGTTATCTGCACACTAGCTCGAGATGAGCATGGTGTGTGTGGGGGATATGTTGATGGGGCCTCTTAGGCCCTAATAGTCATCACATACATGTATTATTAGACTTTAGACATACAGTGGATAAAGTCAAGTAAATATATATGAATGTATATAATAAAGGATAAAAAGCACCTAAGGAATGATTAGTTGGAGCGGTGCAACCGCTTCAACCATTTACCTATTGTATAAATAATATTAAAGGAGAAATAAGAAATAGGTTGTATATCATTCCTCATATTTATCTCCTTCTTTCTTGGGATTATGTGTGTGTCTTGATGTGTTTAATGTGTCTCTCTTGAAGAGATTATGTGTGTGTCTTGATGTGTTTAATGTGTCTCTCTTGAATGTCTTCCTTAATTCCTAAGACTACAACAAATATCAACAATATTGAGATTTTATAAGGTTTATGAGAAAAAACTCCATAATATCAACAATATTGAAAACAATTTTTTTTAATAATTCCAATAATATTATATTACTATCAAAAAGGGATTATTATTTAACACATGAAAAAATATTTGAAATATTTATTTTTCAAGTAAATCTTATTTTGATATGTGGAATTCATTGCCTTATTCAAATTTTTTTTTGTAGGGTATGCTAATTTTAGTTGATATGATTTGTTATAATGTAGGTATTTTTATTTTTATTTAATTTATTTTTCTTTAAATTGATTATTATGTGGACCATGATTTTTTAAAGTTGTTAAATTTGATTGATATAATTTGTTTTAATATAAATAATTTTATTTATATCTAATTAATTTTAATTTGATTCGACTATTAAGTCAACAATGAAATATTGTTATTTGATTTTTTCACTAAACATGTGCAGAGTCAAAATTATAAATGTTACACAACCTAAGTTATAGAAAGCGTTTATATACATGCCCAACAATAATATCGTAAATAGGAATATAGAAGTGCAGTTTAAATAGGAAGACGAAGTAGACATCTAAATAGGAATATATGAATGTAGTTTAAAATGAAGTATAATAATATATGATAAAAATAATAAATAATTTAAAAGATTAGTTTTATTGGTTGTTGTGATTCAATAGTGGACTCAATATTGTTGAATATTTAGTAAGCTCCTTGTCAATAGATGTTTAGTTCAATCCCCGTAAGTGAGATGTACTTATTTATATCAACATATTTATTAAAGATGGCATTCACAAATCTTTCATCTTTGAGCTTTTTCTTGTTTTAGTTTTTTCATTAATATTTCTCTTAAGTGAGATGCGCTTACTTATACCAACATATTTATTAAAGATGTCATTCACAAATCTCTCATCTTTGATTTTCTTGTTTTAGTTTTTTCATTAATATTTCTCTTAAGTGAGATGCGCTTACTTATACCAACATATTTATTAAAGATGTCATTCACAAATCTCTCATCTTTGAGCTTTCTTTTGCTCTATTTTTTTTCATTAATATTTATTTAGATGCTAATCATATTCCATTTTATTTTTATTATTATACTTTTCGTGATTATGAATTTTTCCTTTCCTTCAACCTAAAATTTGTAGACACTTCCCCACATTTTATAAATGGTGTCTAATAAAAATCCATAATGAGAACATCTAGTACTCAACCAGTCAAGTTAACACAACAACCTAATAAACATTTAGTACTCAACCAGTCAAATTACCACAACAACCTAATAATATATGTATACTTATTAAAATACTTGTACTTTGTTCTTAATTTTCCTTTATTTATTTATTTTTTTTTTCTTTATTAAAATTAAAATTCAAAATCTTTAATAAATTTTAGTTTTTTTTTTAAATTCTGTTATTTTTAATTTTAAACTTACGTTTTTTAAGCTCTCGCAAAAATGATAGCCTCAAAACATACGCACTCACTTGTAGTTTAAGAAAACACATACACATTATTTAAAAAGCGAGCACATTTTTTAATAGTCTCTAGGACTCTCGAACCAGTGACTTGGACACAGGTAGAATTTTAAAATGTACACATGTTTTCAAAATGCACATGCCTTACCTCATGTGTATGCATTATTTTGCACATTAAAAAATATGCATGCACATTAAAAAAATATTATATAAGAAATTACCATTTCTAAAATGTATTATTTTTTTTTTATTATACATGCACATTAAAAAAAAATATTATATAAGAAATTACCATTTCTAAAATTATTAATTTTTTTTCATTTTGTCATAACATTTTGATAAGAAATTACATGTATTAAATATTTTATATTATACATGCACATTAAAAAAATATTATATAAGAATTACCATTTCTAAAATTATTAAATTTTTATTTTGTCATAACATTTTTATTTTTGGTGTTTTTAGAGTATTGGAAAGATTTTGAAAAGCTTTACAATGTTTTTGTCGTAAACATTTTATGTATTTGCACAACTTTATTATCATAAAGAAGAGCCACATAGTTGGTGGGTTGGAAACACATCGAATATGAAAAGTATCACAAAAAACTACAAATCCAAATCTCAATATTGTTAACTCTGAATTTCCATCCCATGCTTAGATATATTTTGATAAAAAAGGAATCTCGTTACTCTCCACAAATTTTTGCTACTACATTTCATCTTAGCACTTTTTGGATAGTTGGAAATATCTTGTAGGGATCTAAAATTTTGTTATTATACTTTTACATGTTTACACATGTTTTTGTTTTTTAAAAGAATAAAAAAAGATGTTTTGAAAAATATGATACACTTGTGAAGGTGATAATTTATTATATATCTATTAAAAAAATCAAATTTAATCATGGTAGGTGATAATTTATTATATATCTATTAAAAAAATCAAATTTAATCATGGTATTTATTTCTTAAAGATGCTTTTCTAGGACCTTCTTACTCCTTATTGAGGCATTAAACCACCACATAGGCTTTATAGTGGGAGTATATGATATTGGAGTGGTTTACAAGTGTCGTTTTACACCCTAGGTATGGATCTCGGGTTACAAGCACTATTAGGAGGATGTATGCACCATGAATTGATCTTGGGCCCTTAACCATGTTTTAATGAGAAACAAAGTCATTAGGCCCCAAAATGAATCTTATAAGGCTTATGGGCTAAGAAAAAGGTCTTGAGTTACTACATATGCCATCTAAAGGGGATCTTTGGCATCTAAGTGGGATATGAACACTGTTAGGCATTTTTCTCTCTAGGGATGGGTCTTAGGAACCATGGTTTGGGGAGGAAATCAAAGCCTTAGTACCCTTGACCTCAAACCACCACATAGGCCATCTAAAGGGGATATTTATCCTCCAATGGTGAATTAGGCACCATCAAAATGTTTTACACATAAGGGATGGGTCTCAGAGACTTCATCGTTAACGTGACCAATAGAAGAAAGCAAGGAACTTATGTTGTAAATGAAGATTGCAGGGATCATGAGCCATGGACAAGGCCTAAAAATACCACATAGACACTCTAAAGAGAATCTTCATCTTCCAAATGGGATATGGCGACCATTATGAGGTTTTACACTCCAAGGATGGGTCTTGGGGTCATGACATGGTTGAGGGAGGAAAACAAGGGATTTAGCCCCTAAATTAATATTCTGGTACCCATAATTTATTAATGATGCCATGAACCACCACATGGGTCCTTTAGATGGAATATTTAGCCTCTTAATTGGGTATGGGAGCCATTAGAAGTTTTTTCACATGAGGGATGGGTCTCAGGGTCTTGACCATGGTCATGTGAGAGAATAAATTATATTAGGACCTAAATCAAGTTTTAAGGGATTGTGAGTCATGAATGGGTCCTTGAACCACCACAGGTTTCATATGGGTCATTATAAGGTTTTATAGAGTATGGATGGTTGTCAAGTTCTTGGATATGATCCAATGATTAAAAAATTGTCTCGAGGCTTGAAAGATGCTTTTAGGGCCTAAACAATGATTCTAAGCCTTATCGAGTAAGAATAAAATCCTAAATCCCAAAGGGGTTGGATCCAGTGGTGGAAAGCGAGGAGTTTTTCATCATTGGGTAAGGTTCAATTCCCATGAGGGCCTAGCCTGGAGTCATGGGGGCACCTTGAGGTAGTGGTCAAATGTGTGTCTATACCTATATATATTATATTAAATGGTATCATGACACATGAACACATAAGTGGATCAAAGACCACCCTCGTGTCCTTCAAAGTTTTAGATTCTCCAATGTTTTACCAGTTTTTGATGCCACATTCTTGGATTTGATACCAAAAGAATACAAGGCAGAAGATCCCAATAAGTTTAGACCGATTTCCCTTTGTAATGTGGTTTACAAATTCGTCATAAAGGTTATAGCAAACTATCTTAAGCATGTCCTTCCCAACTTAATTTCTCTTGAGCCATATGGATATGTGGAAGGTTGTTAAATTCTCAATGGCATAATTCTAGTTCATGAAATGATTCACTCACTAAAAACCACCAAATGAGATGGAATTCTCATCAAATTGGATATTTCTAAATCCTTTAACAAGATCAATTGGAAATACATCTAACATATCCTCCTAGCCTTTGTTTTTTCAACAACTTGGATCAAATAGATTATGTTACTCACCTCTTTAGATTTGTTCTCTTATGGTAAATGGATCCCCTTTTGTGAACTTCTCCCCCTCTTGGGGAATTCGACAAAGGGATCCCTTATCCCCATTCATTTTTTATCTTAATGGTCAAGGGTTTGGGAAGGGTAATTAAAGCAACACTAGAAAGACATAGAATCATAGGCTAAAGATTCTTTGGGGATGACCTTACTATCTATCGTCAAAAATTTATTGATGACACGATGCTAATGGGAATACCAACAATTCGGTAAGAACAAGCCATCAAACAACTACTAGCATAATTTATGGACGCTTTGGGAACCTCCATCAATTAGGGTAAGCCTCATTTATTTTTCTTTAACACTTATCTTGCTATTCAAATTAACATTTCCAAGATCCTTGGCTTCCAATAGAGCTCCCTTCCAACCAAATATTTGGGTGTGCCTCTTGTGGAGAATGCTCTCCTCAATTCATCTTGGGAATACCTTCTTTAAAATATTGAAAACAAACTAGCTGATTGGAATTTTCTCTCTCTTAATTTTCCATGTCACCTTGTCTTACTCAAATCAGTTTGATAGGCCATGCCCCTATATCTATTTTCATCCCTGGATGCACCTAAATTCATCTTAAAAGTGGTTTGTAATATTCATAGATCCTTTCTTTGGGGAGGTGCCAAAAAGGAACGAAAATGAGCCCTTGTAGCATGGGATAAACTCTGTCTACCCAAGCTAGCCAGAGGCTTAGGGATGAGATAATTTGAGATCCTAAGCTCAACTATAGGAGTTAAAACATGGTGGCATTAGCTTCACAACAAGGAATACTTATGGGGAAAAGTATGGAGAAGGAATTATTTTCCAAACACAGACAACCAAGACTTAATCCACTCATAGGGAAACATTGTATGTTCTCTGATTTGGAATACAACTTGAAAAAACAAACAAATAATTTAGCATCACTGCTTTTGGAAGCTTGAAATGGATTAAACACCTCGTTTTGGGACAATACTTGGTAGCAGTTACCTACATGGAGAGCTCGAGAAGACTTACACCTGTTACAGGAAAACATGCTCAAGCATGACAAGAAATGGTTGGAACAATACTGGGCGCCCTTGAATACTGAAATCTAGTGGAGATCATGAATACCCAAATATCAATGGCTTCCCCTACCACCTAATCTAGATCGGGACAACTTCTAGCAGGAATTATTGGATCGAAAAATAAAGGTTCAGGAAGAGGATAAGCTTTGTTCAAGCTACAAACCTGGTGGATGATTTAATATAAAAGAATCATATCATTTAATAGCAGGACAAATGGATTAACCTCAACAAGGTATATGGGTGAAAATTTGGAAATATAATTTATGGCTAAAAATCTCTCTTTTCCTCTAGCTTGTTAGCAAGAGGTAAAATCTTAACTTGGGATAATCTAATACGACAAGTGTTCCAGGGGCCTTCTTTCTATCCATTATGATAAAATGAAGGGGAATAAACTGAGCACCTCCTCAATGTCTTCCCATTTCCAACCACTCTATGGGATCAAGGTGCCACTGCCTTCAAGACATCGGATTGTAACATGGAAAGCTTAATTGAGACTATTGAAAATTGGAGGTCTGTAGTCTTTTCCTATCCAATATTGAACAAAGCATGGAAAATATTCCTATGTTTTCTCTTATGGGAATCATAGAAGGAAAGAAACCACCATATTTTCAATAATGAACACATGGATGTAGGTAGGCTCTAGGAAAGGATCAAGAAAAGATTACGAGAAATAGTTTTGACCTCCCAGTGAATTGAACAGGATTGGAAATGCACAAAACATGAAGCATTCATCCTTAAAGTCCTATACCTCAAATGTAATAACACTCTTCAATGATGTGAAGGAAATCTCTTCATGCCTCTCCTCCAGAAAGATGGGAACCCCTACCAACATGATTTATCAAGATAAATTTTGACAGAGCCTTTAAGGGAAACCTAGGGCCAACAAGTATTGGAGGTGATCTTCGAAACGGCCATGGTGACATTCTTTGGATTTATGCAGATAAATATGGTGTAGACAATAAAAATGTTTCATAATTGCAAGCCTTTGAGAGGGGCCTTCTCATAGCAATAAGAGAAGGCTATAACAAACTAGTTTTAAAAGGGGACTCTCAGGTTATTATTTTGATGCTTAAAAGAATGCAAAAGGGCTCTGTAATCAACAAAATCTCCATCAACTGGCATCTAGAGGGAGGCATTGAACGCATTCAATGCCTTCTTCCCCAGATCAAGGTGATCATCCCTTCCCATGTCAGTCAATCAACAAACAAAGTTGTTGATTGACTCGCTAATGACAAAATCACTCGAAGACAACAATTGTTGGACAAGAGTTCGGATCCTTTTAACGAAGGAACACTCAAAAAAGATTGACTGAAACTCACAAAATATGACTATACTCCCCTAGATGGGGTCATAGGGACATAAAAACAACGTTTGGCAGCTGTAAAAAACCCTTATGAGCCTATCCTGCATGTTATGTTCAATGGATTTTTTATTTTTTTTTATAGAGGCAGCAAGCCTCTGCCCTATCTTCATTATAGGAGTAAAGACATAGGATAATGGTCTCTTAGTTTCAGATATTTTGAATAGAGTTCATGGTTTTTCTCTATATGTACTTCATAGTATTACTCCCAATCTCAGAGAACTTGGATTAAGAAATTATTCTTCTGTTGTTGATCTAGTTTCCCTAGTGGCAAGTGATCCAGGGGGATCTAAGGAATGCTCACATAGATCTAAGAGGATCTAGAACACTCATAGAGGTCCCAGGGGATCCATAAATGCTCAAAATTATATCGTCTCAAATCATCCCAAAAAAAGGAATCATTACGTAGAGCTCGTCAACAACTTTCCAATGGCACAAACGATGCCTCAAATGAAGTCTGTATGAAAAATTTATAGGTAGTCAAAGTTCCAATCAACCAGGTCAAAGGGAAAAGAACATGGGAAAAAGAGGTGACACGTGTCACCAATGAAATGGTGACACATGCCACATGATTGTTGGAAGCTAACTAGGTAGATTGTTCCCCTGGGTGGATGAATTGTAGGTTGACAAGTGGCACACAAGTGGTCCAATCATCCATTGACAAGTGGCATTGGAGAACCAATGAGAGGTCACCACGTGGCAGCCTCCCATTAGCCAATATTGGTTAATGTATGTTAAATTTATTGCATCGACATGGGTCGAACCGACGACCTCCATAACCTCCCAATATTTAACATAACCCCCACTACTAAAGCCCCTCATATGTGACTTAACCTTTATATGTCACACAATATATTTATATTTATGTTGAAGTTTGTTTGGGCGGAAAAAGGTTGAGGGCCTAAGCCTCGAACCATAACCCTTGATTCATGTATATACCATATAACCACAATTCCAAAGCACGGGGCCCTGTAACAAAGTTTGTGTGGTAAGTTTAAAACAATACAATCGACGGATATATATATAGTTATACTATATACGATAAATAATATATACTATGTGTTATAAAACGCGCCAACGAATATGCCAAGGGTCGTGGGGAATATATGATCCGGATTATTTTCGGCACGAAATGAGAGCGGAGATATAGTAAAGAAATGCACAGAGATATTGCAGATATTCAATAATATAACATAAATGTATCAGAGATGCAACCATAAACTCAGATATACAGTAATACACGATTTCTATTAATGAAAGAAATGTACAGAGACTGTAAAAATACAAAGTGAAAGACTCGCTAGAATGGTGGCAGCTTATCTCTGAGAAGAGATGTGACGGCTACTCGCATTCGCAAGAAGATGAT
>ML793595.1:28558-42432 GCA_009831015.1 Picea engelmannii
ATCTCGAAAAAAATTCATTTAGGCCCT
Source organism: Picea engelmannii (assembly GCA_009831015.1). Lineage (NCBI taxonomy): Eukaryota > Viridiplantae > Streptophyta > Pinopsida > Pinales > Pinaceae > Picea > Picea engelmannii. The sequence goes on from ML793595.1 coordinate 28,586, forward strand.
CAAAATGGCCCCGGAAGTTAAAACCTGCTAAAAATAGTAAATTGCCAAAATGGCCAGAAAACTGTTTTGAGCCATTTGGAAAAGGTGGGTGGCCACCGATATCCACCTGGATCAATATACCCCCCAAAATTTGCTAAATATAGCCAATAGTTTAACTGTTAGGCCAAACCTCCCATATTTAATGGGATTCCACTAAATATAGAGCTAAGTTGCTAGTTAATTCGGATAGGGAGTTATACCCGCACCCTATATATTGGGACAGATCCCAACACATTACACATATCCCGAGACACAAGGTTGAAGTTTTCACAGATATCGAGGTGGCATGATTTCCAAGACATGGTATGGATTTCAAGGTTGTATGTATGTATTGATTTGTGTGCCAAGAAGATGTTAAATATGTTGTCTCATAAAGTGTGCCATGAGGTATAATGACAACACCTAGGCAACTGTATACTCATTTTCACGAGTTTTCACAAGGATCATGAATTTGAGGTATATTTTGTGATTTGAAGTCATTTGTAAAAGTATTCTCTCAATTTTCCATTAATGAGCATTTAATGCATTGTTTTGCGTGTCGAAGAAGGTGAAATTGAGCCAATTTGGAAATTGGTCAACTTTATAGTCAAATTTCTCATAATTTTGCAAGGATTTCAATGGTGAAGTTATTTTATTATTTTGAGTAATGAAATTTAAGAGTATCCATTAAATTAGCATATGTGAGTCATTTTACATGTGATTTTTGGTATTTGGAGATGATGAAAGCAACCTTTTGTTGGATTGAAGGGAACTTGAAGATGAAACAAAAGTATGTAATATCTATTTAATTTGATTTGTTTTATTTTATGTTGTGTCATCTAATCATTCAACAAACTAATCATCAGTTTATGAGTTTTTGGGTAAAAAGCACATCATCGGAATTATGCAAACCACCCTAATACGATCAATAAATTATTATCGATTAAGTTAGATACTGCATGTATACACTTAAAAAAGTAAGTGGTGTCTAAGGATTTCCAGATCAAGTGGTATCAGATCCAGGTTGTCTGGCCAAATTCTTTGAGAGAAGTGGTATCAGATCTAGTTTTGGCATGTGTTGTGAGTTGTTGATGTGATGTGAGATCCAAGAGTTCAGTTAGTGAATATTTTGAAGGCTCTTATTAAGAAGACAAGATGAGTAAATTTCTCAAGAAGTTGAGGCTGAAAAATAACATTAATCGAGAAATCCAGAAGGAGAATTCTGAGCTAAGAATGCAATTGCAAGCTCTTAAGGAAGAGAAGCAAAGGCTGGAAGATCGACTATTTTTTCATGAATATTTTCACATGAATAATTTTCATGAATTAGAAAGAAAGTTGCAGATATTGGAACCATCAATTAGTAAATTTGGACAAGCATAGAATGAGAAGTCTCCACTGCAAGAGAGACTATCTCCCTCAAAAAACATTATCGAGAAAGATGACCCTTCATATTATTATTTTACCCATCAAGATGGAGAATGCTCGAGGGTAGATGAAGCAAATAAAACTTTAGATGAAGAAATCGTACATAAGAAATTGGCCTTACCTTCTAGTCCAGAGAAGAGTAACATGTGTAAGGCATATTCAGGGGAAGATGTGCATGCTACAGGAGAAGGAATGAAGACTTTTCTCATTTGTGAATGGTCTAGTTATCCATGTGCTTCATGTGGAACTAGAAACCATGATGTGGAGAAGTGTCGAAGAAGAAAGTGTGTGCCAATAAATCCCTCCAAGAATAAGGCGGATCATTTCTCAGGTTAGAGGAAAAGGAGGAATGATAAGAAGGGATTGTGGAACAGGACATTGTGCTCTTATTGTGGTAAGAGTGGACATCATATCGAGAAGTGTTGGACACTTCACACACTTATGTCTGAAGTAGAACAGAAAGGATGTAAAGACACTTGCAAGAAGATAAGAAACAACTCTAGATGAATTTAATGGTATTATTGAAAGACTTGGGAGAGAATACATCATGATGGTTGGTCTTAGAAAAGTGATAGATGAAGACATCGAAGAATGGTTTGTGGATAGTGGCTCATCTCGCCACTTGAACGGGATGAGATCAATATTTTTACTTTCTCAGAGTTTGACACAGATTGATTTGTGGGATCTAGAACCAATACCAGACAAGCAACAAGAAGGTATGGGTATGTAATATTCCAGCTCGAGTCGGGAGGATTTTGGGGAATAGAACATATGGTGTATGTTCTAGACTTGAAGATAAACCTACTCTTCGTTGCAACATTTGAGGATGCCGATTATGAAGTCGTATTCCAGAATGGTCGAGTACTTGTTTATTCAATAGAAACAACTCCAGACATCACAATAGTGCTTGGTATTCACAAAGAGAGGTTATATAGGTTACTAGGAAGACCTATAGTTTGGTCTAATGGTTACTTGGAGTCAGCATCAATTTCTGCATTAGGTTCAATTTCAGATTCAACATCAACGTCAGAGGCATTGTGAGAGGTTAGAAGTTGTGAGACTCCTCCCAGTACAACGAGAAGAATGAGTCCATGAGTACATCATCTTTAAAATTTTCATTTTAATTATGTATATTTTTAAATATAATATGCATATGTGTAAATCTCCTAAAGTCTATTTGAAGGCTTGTAAGCCACTCATTGTAAATTATAAGAGTGAGAGGGACTCTTTAAATTTCTATATTTCCACCTTCTATGAGTGAGAGGAATTTTGTAAGAGAGTTTTTATATTTCCACCTTATACAATGTTGAGAGTGAGAGGAGTCTTGTTATAACGATTTCTAGATATCCACCTTTACATATTCTTATAGAGTGAGAGGAATCTCACTGAGAAGATTTCTAGATAGACGCCTATACTTGTTGTTTGAAAGTGAGAGGAATTTCGTTATAAGATTTCAAATTCCTTTAAGACAACAATATGGGAAATTGTATTTCCCTGTAATCATCTAAAGGGATATATATGGATCGACTTATCTAAGACAACATTATTGATTATGAAGAATTGAAAGTGAAAGAACAAAAGGATGTAGGCAATTGGAACATGTAGATCAGAAGCAAAAAGAGCATCGAAGCAATGCAAAACTTTCTAGATTTGGTAAAGGAGAAGTAATCGTCTTCAAAAAATAATAGGCATAAAGGTCTATGCTATAAGCATAATTAAATTCAATGGCATGTTCGTATGGATTCATACCTTGAAAAGAAGCAATCAAGTACAGATAATAACAGTGCCCGTAAAATTATTCTTCAAGGCAGGAGAAACAATGGAAAGAGTATTCATTTAGGGACTACTATAGATACACCAAGCAGTGCAATAACAAAGAGTCCAAATGGAAATTCATAGTTCAAATTTCGACTTAGTTTCAAATTAGCCAAGATAGATTATCTTCAACAGAAGGAGATGGGAGTGGATGTTGAAATACACGTATAGGTATTGCAGAGATTCAGTGAACAAAAATTGTTTTGTCGGGGAATCTATGAGCCAGAACCATAGCTATTAACAATAGGACCAAAGTCATAGCTATATTCCATAGAAGCAGACATAAGTGCATTGATATAGTACGTAAGATCGAAGACCCAAAATGAAGACTAAATTTCAAAAGATTTAGCAAGATGAAAGAGTGAATTATCATCACTAAGGTGTGATCCAGGAGGATCTAAGGAACACTCATAGAGGTATAGGAGGATCTGGAATGCTCACAAAGGTCCCAGGGGATCCATAAATGATCAAATTTTGACTGTCTCAAATCGTCTAAAAAAATGCATCACTACATAGATCTTGTCATCACATTTCCAATGGCACAAACGATGTCTCAAACAAAGTTCGTATGCAAAATTTATAAGCGGTCAAAGTTCCAGTCAACCAGGTCAAAGGGAAAAGTACATGGGAAAAAGAGGTGACACATGTCACCACTGCAAGGGTGACACGTGCCACATGATTATTAGCAGCTAAATGGGTAGATCGTACATCCAGATGGATGAATTACTGATTGAAAAGTGGTGCACAAGTGGTCCAATCATCCACTGACAAGTGGCATTGGAGAGCCAATGAGAGGTCGCCACATGAAAACCTCCCATTATCCAATATTGGTTAATGTATGTTAAAATTATGTGTAGACAGGGGTCGAACCCACAACCTCCATCACCTCCCTAGACTTAGCATAGCCCCCACTACCAATGTAACGCCATATGTGACTTAACCTTTATATGTCACACAATATATTTAAATTTATGTTGAAGTTTGTTTGGGAAGCAAAAGGTCAAGGGCCTAAGCCCCAACCCATAGCCCTTGATTCATGTATACACCATGTAACAACTAACCCAAGGCATGGGGAGATGTAAAAAAATTTGCATGAGAAGTTTAAAACAATACAACCGATGGATTAATATATATATATATATATATTTATATATATATATAGTTGTGATATATACTATATATATAATATATACCATGTGTTATAAAACACACCAATGAACATGTCAAGGGTCGCGGGGAATAGAATCCCCGACCTTTGCTAAATATAGCCAATGGTTTAACCGTTAGGCCAAACCTCCCACATTTAATCGTATTCCACTAAATATAGACTTAAGTTGCTAGTTAATTCAAACGAGGAGTTAGACTCGCACCCTATATATTGGACATGAATCCCAACACATTACACATATATCGAGACACAGGGTCGAAGTATGCATGAATCCCAAGGTGGCACAATTTCCAATACATGGTATTGATTTTGAGTTTGTATGGATGTATACATTTGTGTGCCAAGAAGATGTTAACTATGTTATCTCGTAAAGCATGCCATGAGGTATATTGACAACACCTAGGAAAACTTATACTCATTTTTCATGATTTTTCGCAAGGATCATGAACTTGAGGTATATTTTTTCATTTGAAATCATTTGTAAAAGTATTCACTCAATTTTCAATTAATGAGCATTTAATGCATTGTTTTGTGTGCCGAGGAGTGTGAAATTGAGCCAGTTTGGAAATTGGTTGACTTTATAGTCAAGTTTTTCAGACTTTTGTAAGGATTTCAATGATGGATTTATTTTCTTGTTTTTATTAATGGAATTTAATAGAATCCATTAAATTAGCATATATGAGTCATTTTACATGTGATTTTTGGTATTTGGAGATGATGAAAGCAGATTTTATTGGATTGAAGGAAACTTAAAGATGTCAAAAAAAAAAGTATGTAATCTCTATGTAATTTGAGTTATTTTATTTTTTGTTGTGTCATATCATCATTCAACAAACTAATCATCAGTTTATGAGTTTTTGGGTAAAAATCACATCATCAAAATTTTGCAAACCACCCCAATACGATCCGTAAATAAAAGAACTCAAAAAAGAAAAGAACTCAAAATAAAAGATGAGATGACATAGTAGAAAAGAAAAGAACTCAAAGTTATTATGCATTAGGTTAGATACTACATGTATATAATTAAAAAAATAAGTGGTGTCTAAGGATTTTTGGATCAGTAGACCAACAACATAGACTATGTAATGTTTTTCTCTATTAATATGAAATTCTTTGGCTAGAATAGGATCATAAAACATACCATAAGCCTTATGTTAGCACTGAGAGTCACACTTAGATTGCAAGAGGATAATCCCATCACCCATCAAATATGTTTGTGAATTTATATTAATGACCGAAGGTCAAATGGACAAAATTTAGCATAGTAATGTTTCAAAACAAAAAACCTAGGCTAGTATGCATAAGAAAATGAGGTTTTGGTTAACTTCAGTCAGTGGTTTAAGGATTAAAGTGAGTGTTGGTCACTATAATTGCTTAATTAAATCAAACAATCAAGTGCTACATAAATTGTCAACCCAGGGAAGTCTGTTTATTTCAAAGATAACCACGCACTATATATGCTCAATTCAAAAGCGACTTAGAGTTGTAGTAAAGGAAACTATATTAATCACACTTGCCTTGAATGAACTGAAGTTCTGACTTGAATTACAGGAAAGCAACCTACCTATTGCAGATCTTTAAAGATTAATCTGAAGAATCTTGGATTACATTAAAATAACAACTGCAACAGGAAAGAACAACTATTCTGTAACCAGAGAACAGGACCCTTATTCCCAAGCAGGAACTCCAGCACCTTGTTTCTGATTAACACACTTTTATGAAAACATTAATGCGTAGAAGGCTAACTCTATCTAGCAGAGAACAAGACCCTCTAGTTCCTTCCTTTCTAAGCAGGAACCCTTAGCCCAGTCTCTGATCAGTACACTTGTGAAAAATAATTGAAATCTACAGAGAACAAGACCTTCTGATCCCTTCCTTTCTAAGCAAGAACCCTTAACCCAGTCTCTGACCAACACACTTGCAGAAACAATTGAAATCTACAGAGAACAGGACCTTCTGATCCCTTCCTTTCTAAGAAGGAACCCTTAACCCAGTCTCTGACTAGCACACTTGCAGAAACAATTGAAATCTACAGAGAACAGGACCTTCTAATCCCTTCCTTTCTAAGCAGGAACCCTTAACCCAGTCTCTGACTAGCACACTTGCCGAAACAATTGAAATATACAGAGAACAGGACCTTCTGATCCCTTCCTTTCTAAGCAGGAACCCTTAACCCAGTCTCTGATTAGCAAACCTCATAAAATCATCACACAAGATTACTAATGAAAATGATTATGAACTTCGTGAAAATAATGTAACATTCAATAAACTAAAGTTCTTAACAAGACAGAGTTCAGTAGTGTTTCAGCAAAGCAAAATTCATTAAAAGTAGTGTTTCAGCAAGACAAAAGTTAATCAAGGCATAAACAGAAATTACACTAACACACTATGAAACTAACGGGTGAATCTTGTGAAGAAGGTGGGCCCTCTCTTCTCACAAGATTCCCCTGAGACGAAAAGGATAGAGAAGGATACTCAAAGCAGTCTTTTATTCATCTATCAATGGATCATATTACAATCTGGAAAATGAAGTACGTCCCTCTCTCTGAAGTTTTCTTAATACATAAAACTTGGCTCTTCGAGTGGTGATTTCCTCTTATTTAAAGAGGGAATCCCTTCGATACAATTGATCAAACATTACAGATGTATATCTGAGTCCTATTCTTAGTCAGATTGACTTTCTAAACCAGAATAGGATGTCCTAGTCTCGCGCAATAGAATGCTATTACAAGTGCTGAATGAGGTGTTGATGTTACGGCTGGAGTAACAGTTCTTTCTCGTTGTTGCTGATGTTGTTTCAGCACCGCAAATCATGGGCTGTTTCAGCCACGGGATTTGCGCTCTTGACTTGTTTCATCATTCTCATGTAGGAGCGATGGTTCGTGCTTGGCTCATGGTGCAGTTGTTGTAGATTTGTTGTTTGATCGTTGACTGTGTAACGGCTTCCTTTTTGTTTCAACATCGTGACCATAAACTCAGCATCGTCGATCTTCTGTGTTTCAGCATCTGCGACCCTGGACGGTGTAACAACTCTGTGTTTCAGCATCTGCGATCCTGGACTGTGTAATAGCTTCGTGTTTCAGCATCTACAACCCTGGACTGTGTAACAGCTTCGTGTTTCAGCATCTGCATCCCTGGGCTGTGTAACATCTTTGTGTTTCAGTATCTCCGACCCTGGACTGTGTAACAGCTTCTGTGAATTGTTGTTTCAGCAACAGGCCTCAAATGCTAATCTGTAGTTTGAACTGTTTCAGCACTTATACATTTTTAATCAGTGGTTAAGTACGAGAATGATGTAAAATATTATGCAAAATAGATTAAACGTATAGTAATGAGAAGGAACGTTGTATACATTTGGAATGATCAGATAAAGTGATAATATGAGTTTAAATGTGGGTGATCAAGAGTGTAATAGTGGCAAAAAGTATGGGCAAAAAGGTACATTGTGTGGTCCTAACATCCCCCCCAACTCAAGATGTTGCATGTCCTCAGGCAACTTCACTCTGAATCAGAGTCTGGATACCGACTCTGAGCGTGTAAGTTACTCAAGCAGTAGCTTTGGGAGGTACTGTCCGTTGGCATTCTGAACCCTTGGACCCGCTGTAATCTTTGCCATGTTGTTGTTTCTGTCTTCTTAGGCAGCTTATAATTAATTTGATATCTTTCTATTGGTAACCAGAGGATAGGAAAATAAAACCGGTACCCTATCCAGTTTTCAGCACAGTGCTGAGTACACTGGATGTAGTTAGGTACCCTGGAGATTGCTACCTCAAGGTTGGTGGGGCAAAAATGATTGTGTTCTTGTCTTTTCTCAGTGGATTGCTTCCAAAACAAGTTATTTGCCTGGAGGGAAGCAACCTCTATGGTTCTGATGAAGTGCTGACAATTCTGGAGCACTGTTGATTGTAGCTGCTGAACATGTTCAGTCACCCCTGGTTTCTTTAAGAACTCATGATATTCTGTGACAAAGGTGGTTGCATTCTGTGGTTCATGTCTTATCCATAGAAGGCGGTTGTCTTCATTGTGTTTAGCAGCTGTGAAGTCATCTTGCCAAATGATTTGATTGTGGAGAAAGGAAGCAAATGCCCGAAGCTGGATGTCCCCTACAAGAGGAATAAGGTTCAACTGTCTGTTCTCAGGAATGGATTCGTTATGGAAATATGCCTCACAAAGGAGGTGTTGATCCTTAGCAGATGCTTTTGTGAAAGTTTTAACAAAATCTACTGGGTATAGTACTGCATAGGATTTGCCTTCTATAATTGATTTGATCTGAAACCATGTGAGTCGCTCCATAAGAAACAAGGAGTAGTTACAAGATGGTTTCCTTGTAGCCAATAGCTTTTGTGTCAGGTTAAATACCCGGGCCATTCTGCCTTTCAACTCTTTGTTCTATTTCCTCAGGGCACGAGCTTCCTGACGTGTCTGCTCTAGAGCTTCCCAATTTGAGAAAGTGTGATTTATCCAGATGTGTTTGTACTCTTGCAGGCTTTTGGCCTGTGTTGCAGCATACTCTTCCTTCCTTTTTTGTATTGATGCTTGTTCATCCCATAGCTGGTTCTGTGTTTCAGCATTGCAAGTAGTGTGATGAGATAAGGTTTGAGTAGATTGTTCCACAAAAGTGGGGAGATTGATCTGGCTGGGAGGTGTAAATTCCTCTATAGGCATTGTCTGTACATCTTTGTCGACAAAGGCAGGAGCTTCATTTGTTGCAGTGCAGGGCTCAGTCTTAAACTTGGGAGGACCTGCTGGTTCTTGTGTTTCAGTTGTAGCTAGTTCTTGTGTGACAGTTATAGCTGGTTCTTGTGTGACAGCAGGTTCTTCCTCTTTGACTACAAAAGTTGAAGGAGTGGGGGGAGCTCCTGATATTGGGACTTGAGTTACCTTATAGCCTGCCTGATAGTAAATATCCCCACATTGACAACACATATATTCTTTACACAGGCTCTCTGTAGTCCCTTCTGACAAGGTTGTTGTACGAGCTAAGATGTACAAATTTAGTTCCTTCTCGTATGCTTCCTTTGCCCTGGCTAATTCTTGCTTATATGCTTCCAGTTCAGATTTTAAAAACTTGTTTTCCTGCAAGACAGAGGCCATTGTTGGTTCTGATTGAGGGATGACTGGTTCTTGTGTGACAGTCACAGCCTCACTAGCTGATCTTCGTGGAGCAGCTATAGGAATGGTAGTTGATTCTTGTGTTTCAGCTTCTTGATGTAAGGAAAGTAATGTTGCAGCGCCATGGACCTATGGTTCTTGTACCTCAATTTCAATATCAGCAACTGGTTCTTGTGTTTCAGCTGTAGCTGGTTCTTGTGTGACAGTTATGGCTAGTTCTTGTGTTTCAGCCACTGAATGGGTAGCTGGTTCTTGTGTTTCAACTACTTTATGTGAGGAGAGTAGTGTTGCAGCACCCGGGGCCTCTAATTCTTGTATTTCAATTTCAATATCAGCAGTTGGTTCTTGTGTTTCAGCCGTAGCTGGTTCTTGTGTGGCAGCTATGGCTGGTTCTTGTGTTTCAACCACTGAATGGGTGGTTGGTTCTTGTCTTTCGGCTACGGGGTTTGAAAGAAATGATGGCGCACCAACCTGGGCATCTGGTTCTTGTGTTTCAGTGCCCGTGGGTGGGATAGGCAAAGATCCTGGGATTTAGGAGGTTGGAGATGTACGGGGTATCAGTTGAATGGGTTGGGGATCTAGGGTAGTGGCAATAAAGGGTGGCCTTGTTGAGGCCCTTGTTCTCTTTTTTCGTAAGAAGGGCGGAAAGAGGGTTATTTGCTTTCGTTTTCGTGAGGGCTTTTCCTCAATGATGGGACAGGGGGAATTACCTGGCTCAGAGTCATCACTAAGAATATAAAGGGTGGGAGTGGATGATTCTGGTAAGGTATGAGGCGGGCTAGGTATGGTAGGGGGATTGATTGGTCTGGTTGGTTCTGTGGGTGGGCTATTGGGTACGTCTGGGGAGTCTGGGGGATTTTGCGGTTGCTGCTCTTAGAGATTTTCAGGAATTTCGGCAGCTGCTTGGGGCTTTATGGGCGGGTTATTTAGTGGAAAGTTTTGTTGGGAAAAACCCCTTTGGATGAGTAGTTGGACAAGGCGGTGATGGGTGAGTGAAAGGGTGGGATCTTTATCCTTTCTGCAGTAATGCGCCATATTTTTCAGGCAACCCAACAAATAATAAGGAATATTGACCCGTCTATTATGCCTTAAAAGAAATAACAGAAGAAAGTCGTGCTGATAAACTACCTGGTATCGGCCCTCGCAGGTTAAGTAATGTTTGATGAATCTTGCAACTTCTGGCCATGGGGGTGGCAAAGAGATGAGTTGAACACCCCTACCTTTAAGTACAATTCATTCTTCTGGCAAGAAGAAATTTTGCTGGGCATTCCGAATGATATGTTTACGGCTGAACATGCGAGTGTCGTCGGTAGGGAGGCCTGATACCTGTGTTATATCCTCTTCTATTACTGAAATTCGGATCCCTTGGATGACAGAATGGTCTTCCTGTAGGTTTTGGGCAAATTGCAGGACCTGTTGTTCATTATACCCCTGGAGTCTCTGAAAGTAATTGAGCCATCCTGCCTGCTGAAAGATTTGATAAGCTACTGGATAATGTTCTAAAAACGCTGTGGTGGCGGGCTCGTTTCGTATGACAGAGCCTCCCATAGCTATCATCTCGGTAGGATACAACGTCGGAGAGTTTGAGTACCATCTTCTGTGCAGAGTGAGTTTTTCGAGCAACGTTATGCAAAATGTGGTCAAATACGCGAAAGGGTGGTGAAATAGGAGTGGCGGCAGTGAATTTGTGTGAAATGATGGTATCGAAGATTTGACGTGTACTCCCCTCCCGTCAAGTGCGGCTAGTAATGATTGCACTTGATTGGTCATAATGGTTTTAGATTCTTCTCATTAACTATAGCCTAACTGAATTACATAAAATTTACATACCTCGCCTTACCTTTTGATTCGTTCTACACATAAAATATCATGCCTGTTCAGCAGTCGTGGCGGAGACTTTGATTTATGAATTGTATCAAGGATTTGCTAACTGGAAGGACGAACTATAGTAAAAGCTTACTGACAGATGATGTTGAAAAATTAGTGTTTCAGCAACAGAGAAAAACGAAACAATTGCTGGACGGTGTTGTTTCGGTGATGAGAAAATGTGAAGAACTATTGAACAATGGTGTTTCAGCAACAAGAAAAACGGGGCGGAACAATTGCTGGACGATATTGTTACATCGATGATGAAGGTGAGGAATTGTCAAACTGTAGTGTTTTGGCAAACAAAAAGTGTTGAACAGTGGTGTTTCAGCATCAGAAGAAAGTCAAAAGTGTTGAACAATGGTGTTTCAGCATCAGAAGAAAGTCAAAAGTGTTGAACAGTGGTGTTTCAGCATCGGGAAAAATGATGAAGGGTTGTTGAGAATGGTGTTTCAGCAACAGAAAAGAAAAGGCGAAACAATTGTTGGATGGTATTGTTTCGTCGATGAAGAATGGTGAGGAAATGGGGAAAAGTGGAAAAAGGTTGTTGAGCAGTGATGGGAGGATAGGTGTGGGGTTGGTGGTAGCGGTGTTTCAGTAATGAAGGAAAGGGAACGAATTGCTAACAGTGGTGTTTCGGCAAAAGTGTTGAATAGTGGTGTTTCAGCATCAGGGGAAGTGATGAAAAATTGCTGGCAATGGTGTTTCAGCAACAGTGGAAAGTAAAAAAAGTGTTGAACAGTGGTGTTTCAGCATCGAGCAAGCTCATTTCTTTGTGAAGTAGGATCGTCCTTTCCTGTGCTTCGATCGGGAATATACAAAAATCGATTGTAACATGGTATTCTTTGACAGGGATTATTAGTAAATAAAATCTAATCTAATCTAATTACTTAAAATAATTAATTGCAATGAGGGGTAGAGGCCTCCTCTAAGAAGAGGTAATGGGATTCTGCCATGCATACAGCCTTAAAATCTTCTTTGGAAATAGGGCACTGGTACAGACGGAGCCAATGAACATTTACAAGTAACGGCGTTTTGGAGTCATCGATTGTGAGGAGCCTTACTGTTCCATTGGGGGAAACGGTGTCTACTTCGTACGGTCCAAGCCATCTTGTGCGCAGTTTCCCTTGAAATTCCTTGAACCGAGAGTCATACAGTAGGGCCCAATTACCTTTTTGGAACTACTTGTTCTTGATATTTTTGTCATGCCATTTTGATCTTTGTTGTTGAATTATGGTTGTCTGCTGAATGGCATCTAGTCTTTTCTCCTCCAATTCATTAAGCTGCTGCAACCTGGTTGTTTGTGCATTGGTCAAATCAAGGTTGACACCTAAAGAAGTCCTTAAGGTTTTTATCTCAAATTCCACAGGAAAGAGAACACTCTTTCCATAGACTAATTCATAGGGAGAGAATCATGTAGTATTTCTCCAGGTAGTTTTGTAGGCCCATAATGCTTCAGAGAGCCTGTAGGACCAGTCCTTTCTATTTTCCTTCACTGTTTTTGTGAGAATGGCTTCTATTACTTTGTTTGTGCTTTCCACCTGTCCATTGGCTTGGGGGTGGTATGTTGTAGTCATTCTATGTTGAATATGATATTTGTGAAGGGTGTCTTTGAAACCATGAGAAGTGAAAGGAGGTCCTTCATCTGTAACTAATTCTCTTGGTACTCCAAATCTGATGAAGATGTATTTAAATAAGAAATCTATAATTGCTTCTTCGGTTTCTCTGTGGAGTGCCTTGGCTTCCACCCATTTAGTCATGTAGTCTGTGCAAACTACTATGTAAACTTTCTGATTGGATGGAGGGTTGATGGGTCCTACAAAGTCTAAGGCCCATCTTTCAAATGGTTCAAGTACTATCTGGGGGTTTAATGGCATTTCATCTCTATGATTAGGTTTGCCTACTCTTTGGCAGCTATCACATGCCCAGACATATTTCTTTGCATCTTTGAAGAGTGAGGGCCAATAGTACCCCATCCTGAGAATTTTATGTGTTGTTCTCTTATCAGCAAAATGCCCTCCGCAAGGGCCATCATGACAAGATTTTAATAGATCATACACCTCATCTTCTCTAATACACCTTCGAATTTCTTGATCAGCTCATGTATGGAAAAGGTACCCACTCTTCCAACTATACCGAGTACTTTGATAAATGATACTTTTTTTCTCTCGGTAGGATAGGTGTGGTGGTAACTTCCCTGCAACCAAGTAGTTAGCAATGTTTGCATACCAAGGTGAGTGAGCAGAAATTGCAAATAGATATTCATCAGGAAATGAATCATCTACTAGGGTATCATCATCAGGTGTCAATCGAGAAAGGAAATCAGCAACTACATTCTCTTTTCCTGGCCTATCTACAATTGTAATATCAAATTCTTGCAATAATAGTAGCCATCTGGTTACTCTAGCATTTGTGATAGGTTTGTTCATTAAGTATTTGATAG
>ML793595.1:46882-66090 GCA_009831015.1 Picea engelmannii
AGTAAAGGAAACTATATTAATCACACTTGCCTTGAATGAACTGAAGTTCTGACTTGAATTACAGGAAAGCAACCTACCTATTGCAGATCTTTAAAGATTAATCTGAAGAATCCTGGATTACATTAAAATAACAACTACAACAGTAAAGAACAACTATTATGTAACCAGAGAACAATACCCTTATTCCCAAGCAGGAACTCCAGCACCTTGTTTCTGATTAACACACTTTTATGAAAACATTAATGCGTAGAAGGCTAACTCTATCTAGCAGAGAACATGACCCTCTAGTTCCTTCCTTTCTAAGAAGGAACCCTTAGCCTAGTCTATGATCAGCACACTTGTGAAAAATAATTGAAATCTATAGATAACAGGACCTTCTGATCCCTTCCTTTCTAAGAAGGAACCCTTAACCCAGTCTCTGACCAGCACACTTGCAGAAACAATTGAAATCTACAGAGAACAAGACCTTCTGATCCCTTCCTTTCTAAGCAGGAACCCTTAACCCAGTCTCTGACTAGCACACTTGCAGAAACAATTGAAATCTATAGAGAACAGGACCTTTTGATCCCTTCCTTTCTAAGCAGGAACCCTTAACCCAGTCTCTGACTAGCACACTTGCAGAAACAATTGAAATCTACAGAGAACAGGACCTTCTGATCCCTTCCTTTCTAAGCAGGAATCCTTAACCCAATCTCTGATTAGCAAACCTCATAAAATCATCACACAAGATTACTAATGAAAATGATTATGAACTTCGTGAAAATAATGTAACATTCAATAAACTAAAGTTCTTAACAAGACAGAGTTCAGTAGTGTTTCAGCAAAGCAGAATTCATTAAAAGTAGTGTTTCAGCAAGACAAAAGTTAATCAAGGCATAAACAAAAATTACACTAACACACTATGAAACTAACGGGTGAATCTTGTGAAGAAGGTGGGCCCTCCCTTCTCACAAGATTCCCCTGAGACAAAAAGGCTAGAGAAGGATACTCAAAGCAGTCTTTTATTCATCTATCAATGGATCATATTACAATCTGGAAAATGAAGTATGTCCCTCTCTCTGAAGTTTTCTTAATACATAAAACTTGGCTCTTCGAGTGGTGATTTCCTCTTATTTAAAGAGGGAATCCCTTCGATACAATTGATCAAACATTACAGATGTATATCTGAGTCCTATTCTTAGTCAGATCGACTTTCTAAACCAGAATAGGATGTCCTAGTATCGCGCAACAGAATGCTATTACAAGTGCTAAATGAGGTGTTGTTGTTACGGCTGAAGTAACAGTTCTTTCTTGTTGTTGTTGATGTTGTTTCAGCACTGCAAATCGCGGGCTGTTTCAGCCACGGGATTTGCGCTCTTGACTTGTTTCAGCATTCTCATGTAGGAGCGATGGTTGGTGCTTGGTTCATGGTGCAGTTGTTGTAGAGTTGTTGTTTGATCGCTGAGTGTGTAACGACTTCCTTTGTGTTTCAGCATCGTGATCATAAACTCAACATCGTCGATCTTCTGTGTTTCAGCATCTGCGACCCTGGACTGTGTAACAGCTCTGTATTTCAGCATCTGCGACCCTGGACTATGTAACAACTTCGTGTTTCAGAATCTGTGACCCTGGACTGTGTAACAACTTCATGTTTCAGCATCTGCGTCCCTAGGCTGTGTAACAGCTTTGTGTTTCAGCATCTGCGACCCTGGACTGTGTAACAACTTCTGTGAATTGTTGTTTCAGCAACAGGCCTCAAATGTTAATCTGCAGTTTGAACTGTTTCAGCACTTATACATTTTTAATCAGTGGTTAAGTACGAGAGTGATGTAAAATATTATGCAAAATAGATTAAACGTATAGTAATGAGAAGGAACGTTGTATACCTTTGGAATGATCAGATAAAGTGATAATATGAGTTTAAATGTGGGTGATCAAGAGTGTAATAGTGGCAAAAAGTATGGGCAAAAAGGTACATTGTGTGGTCCTAACAGTGAGTAGATGGAAGACTTAGTGAGAAAAATGGATAGGTCTTGTATAAGAATTAGGTCTTCTAGTAGTTAGGTGAAGAAAAACTCAGTCACAAGAACTTCTTGAACTAAATTTAAAACACTGAAAACCATTTACATTAGCATTATAATCAAACATCCATTATAACACAACCATAACATCTCATAAGTATCATCCCATAATGAGCATTTAGAGTGAGAAGAAACAATATTATGAAAAGGGGTTGACTTCTATTAATCAAAATATTTCAGGTCTCATACATAAACTAGAGTGCAACTTTGTTTATTCAAAATATTACAAAATAGGGAGCCCTCCTCAACCATTCGAACCCTACATAACATTATTTTGATGTATTTTTAACCAAAACAATAGAAAATAGCTTGAGATGCGATTTGGCCTTCCTATACTAGGATTCTCCACAAAAATCTATTAATCTAACATCTATACAAGTGGATCTAATAGACTTCTAGAATCAAGGAGCCTGTTGGCAACAACTCTAACAAGATATAAATGACATGATTTGATGTTTCTTGAGCACATCTCCTCCAGTACCATGTGTCCTCCAAGCCTTTTTTATGAGCTCCATCTGCTACATGTTGATCCTTGGTTTAGTCCAAGTCATCAAAGCCAAGAAGAGGCAACGATTTCAAAACTACTGACTGTAATAGCCAGTTCATAGCATCTTTCTGTAGCACAACTGGTAACAGATTTTGTAGCACCCACCTCTGTAAAATTATTCTGCATCCAATTCTATAGCACATTCAGTAGAATATTTCATAGCACCCACCTATAAAAATATTCTTCATCAACTTTCCGTAGCGAACTTCCACTCTGTGTCTGGCTAGGTGATTCTGTAGTGCTTTCTGTAGAGAATCTCCAGATCAGTCTGTGTGGATGATTTCGTAGCACTAGGCACTACGAAATCTATGTGTTTTTTCGGTGTCATGCAATGAACCTCAAAAACACAAAAAGTATTAGTATATGGATTATGAGCCTGTAGATGCCTCCAGTAGGTGAAATCATAATACTTCCCTCAACACTTCAAGCTTGCAAAAACTTATCAACATAAAAAATGGATCTGTCATCCTTTCCATTTCATATTTTCAATATGGCACTCCTCCTTGTTGTAGGAGAACTTCCCTCTGTTGTAGTAGCAATTTTTTCTTTTGTAGGGGATATTCTCTCTACTGGAGGGGCATTTCTCTCTATTGCAGCTTGGGCTAGAAAATTTAAATTCCTCTGGGCTAGATCATCCTTGAAGAGATACAATTCTTCTTTGAGATTTATGTTTTGGGACTGTATGCTTATGTTTTGCCTGTACAAAATATTAAGTTTCCTATGGAGAGGAAAGAATCCTCTTGATGTAAACCTAGCCAGATCAAGGGCTTGATTATGCATGTCCATGAGCTCCTTCATCTTCCTCCTCTCAGTCAATCTTTCTCCCTTCAAACGGGCAACTTCCTTCCTTGCAGTCATAAGTTGTCTGATCAATCTCTTGAAGGTGGGATTATCAAGGGGAGTGCTAATGTTTATGACTTCAACAAGATTCTCAGTAGCTTCACCCTTACCTTTTTCTTTATTCTAAATAGAGGCTTTGGTCATGACCTCAACATGTTTCCCAACATTGTCACTTTTACCTTTAACATTCTATGAGATAGAAGTCATGAGTATGATTTATGTTTCAAAATTTTCCTTATGGGTTGATGATCTAGTGAAAGACCTCCTGACTCTTGTCTCAACTGTTGTAGTAGGTGAAGGAAAATGCAATTTTCTCCCCTTTTTTATTGTAGTTTTGGCTAATGAGGGAACCTCCTCTAGTTCAGGTGTAGGATGAGGTGAAAATTCTCTTTGTGGGGAGTAATGGACTTCCCTCTCTTCTTCTTCAATTTCCTTAGGAATTTCTTTGTCTTGGGAAATGGGTTTTCTTTTTCTCTTTTTGCTTGTTTCTACTTAGGAAACACTACTAGTTGGGAAAGGGATCTGCACCCTGGATTGAGAAGTGGAGGCTACATATAGTTGTAGATTAGCATAGACAATGAACTGTTCCCAAGTGAGGTTTATTTTCTTCAATTCTTCCATTACAAGCATCCTGATCAAATCAGAGTGGAAAACAATAGTGTCCACAACCTTGGACTTGGATTGGACCCTATCGTCCATCTTTCCCATACTTCTAAACAGATAGAAAGGGATATTCATCAAATCCTTACGTGTGAAGTGTAGCAAGATCCTAATGTGATACTGGTATATCATGTTGAATCTTCCATCACATGTAAAATACCTCTGGATAACTTTCAACATTTTGTCAAAATCCTCAACCAAGTGGCTCTTAGGCACTCCCTTGGACAAATTGTCTTTTTGATAATCTATCTTGAGGAAAGGCTACATTGAGAGTCATAGATTTGAACCACCTCTCACCAGTGTTGGGTATCTCAGTGGTTGCTATAATGGTGGCCTCAAATACCTCTAACTCAAGGGTTCCTACCTTGGTCTCAATTCCATCAAAGTTTAAATCAAACTCCCTTGCTACTCCAGGGTGTCCCCTCTGCATGTTTTGACAGAAAGATAGGAAACCAACCCTTTGGAAGACCTCCCTAATCATAGACTCATAATCAAATAGGTGCATGTCAGAATGCTCAGTCCTGACACACTCCCACCCTTGTGAGATGTCTTTTTTTGGGGTGTATCCATTGATAGAAGTAGGAGGTAAAGTATTGTAATGCTATGAGAGGTAAGGAAACCAAACAGAGACAAAATTCTTTAAGTTTTCAAAGGTGGTTCTTATTTGGTATTTCAAGGCTCTCCTCTAATTTACTTCTGAACTAATAAGAGACTAGTTTGATGGTTGAAAATGGGGGAAAGAGATCCTTTGAGAAATTATATGCAGGGAAACTACACTGTCAAACATTAATCTAACATAGGGCCACCATACAGTGTCATCATCATTTTAAAAGGCAAGGGATCCTAAAATTTTCACCGCAAATGGACTTTGAGATGAAAATATAGAATGACACAGTGAATGAAGAGAGCTAATGCTGGAGTTGTGAGCATAGAATATGGCATTGTTTTGACAGAGAATTTGCAGCACTGGAACAGGGGATCCTTAGCGCAGTTTAACAGTGATTTATGCAGCATAGTGTGGACAGCATGAGCCAAGAGGATAAATGGGCATTCAAAGCTCTGAAGCAAATTGACTCAATTTCAGTGTAGGAAACTGACATTATGTAGATGGCTAAGAAGTTTGTGGAAACAAAGGTAAAGTGGCTGGTAAGTGGAAGAAACCATAGTTGGCAGCAATAGGTGCTACGAAAAGATAATCAAAACCTTCAATTGATCTTCAACAGAGCTTAGATGGCTCAAGAAGTACCTAGACACTGAAACTTGATTATTGATGATCTTCAACAAGCCTGGAGTTGTTTGAAACCATCTCAGTCTCCAATTCACCTCATTCAGTTAGTTCTGTAGCATAATCCGCAGTGTTGTCTGGACTAGTAGTTTCTGCAGTGCCAAGCTAGGAGAAGGATTTCAAATTTGGTAAACAATTAGAAATTCATAAATGACCAAATCACAATATTTCATTTGAAGACAAGGGTGTTGAAAACAATGAAAAGGAATGACATCAGCTTCATAATTTTGAATGATGGTAAAGAGGGATAGTGTACAAAGATGAGTTATGACAACAACTAGTGAGTTGGCAGCGTACTTGACAAGGTTTGATTTGACTCCCTAACAGGCAAAGGGACGAAGTGGAGAGGTTCAAGCATATGAATGGATGGAATGACTTGTCAGGTTTTCAGAGTCATGGGGTTGATAGTGCTAGTTTTCAAGTCAAGTGATGAGTCAAGGATATAAACCACAAAATGAACCTAGGGTATAAACAATAGGTGTGGGTCAAAAATGTGAACCAAGTCCCAAACCTTTATTTGTTTAAACTAACCTAAGAAAATCATAAAGAGAAAATTAAAAACAAACTTAAAAAATACTAATGGGTAAAAATTAAAAACTAAGGATAAATTTGACCCATGACAACTTCATGTGATAACACCTTATAAAGGGAATCATTGACCCACAATTGTAATATGGTATTATTATATATTTTTCATACCATTGATAGGTCTCAGTGTTGTGGCCATGGTCCATCATGACCACCATCATTTTAGGGCCTAAAAGATGCTTTTTAGGGCTCATAGACCATGCACAGGGTACTAAACCACCACATAGACCTTATTCTCAGAACATTTATCCTAGGAGTGTAATATGGTGACCATTACAATATTTTATGAACCATTAATGGGTCTTAGGGCCTTGGACATGGTATGAGAGGAACATTATTTTCTTAGGGCCTAAAATACACCTTTAGGATTCATAACCCATGTAAAGGGATCTTGAACAAACACATGGGCCTTGTAAAGAGAATATTTGTCCCATAAGTGTTATATGGGTGCCAATATGAAGCTTTGCACGCTACAAAAGGGTATGAGAGTCATTCCATGGTCCAAGCATGAGCATGAATTTCTTGGGGTCTAAAATATGTTTTGTAATTTGGTGGACCATGCACATGGTCCTTAATCACCATACATGCCTTGTAAATGGAATATTCATTCCAAAATGTAATATGTTCTTCGTATTTTGTGCACTAGGATGGGTCTTGAGGCCATATCCATGGCTTAAGGATGCAAATTAATATATTATGGCTTGAAATATGCTTTTACAGCTCATGGAACATATAGACGGTCCCAAACCATCAAAAAGTGATCCAAGTGGATCTAGGTGGCCATCCACCTTTTCCACTGAATCAAAATTTCAAGCATATGGTTTTGATAAACCATGATATTCACCCTTTTGATGGGGAATGGAATGTAATGCCATCTTCATTTGTTAATTACATACATCATGTAATGATTTCCTAGTTGTCTTATGTACATCATAGCATTAACACACTAGATCCCATTAGAACTCCGCATTTAAGCATGCTCGGGATAGAGTAGTACTAGGATGGTTGACTGCCTGGGAAGTCCTAGTATTTCACATGCCTATGACATTTTATAAACTTAGACTAATTTATCCCACATACATCGTGGGAATTGTTCTACTCTCACTCTCTCATATATAATTGAGGTGAAGGAGTCCCTTTAAGCATGCAATGGAGTGTGATGTAAACCTTGTTGTGAATGAAGTGTAACCAATATCTCTTTCTTTTAAGAGATAAGCTACCCCATTCTGCCAGTTTGTGTTCTACAATTTTTTTCTATCTTATTCATTAAAGTAAGTTGGGTTTCACTGTGTTTTTGTGTTCTCTTCTATATTTTTCTTTTTGTCTCATTTTGTTCTTAGCATAATCCAAATCAATGGTATTAGATCAATCTGCTCCTTGTCATTTCTCAGAGCCGGTCCCCAACGAGTTTAGGGTATAGATATTTGGGTCTCATGCTAGTTTTGCTTGAGGACAACCTCTCTCACTAGCCCAAGCGACCTCCCATGGCAGAAGAAAAGAGAGATGACAGAGAAGGAGATTATTTCAATATGTTTCTCTAGGAATCCCTCGTGTGACAAAGGAACAAGATGATGGATAAATTTTCTCAGATCCTTCGAAGACTATCGACGGCAGGGACCATGGAATCTTCGAAAAACAACAATTTTAGAGGTGTGACATCCTTCAAGGTATAATTTGATGTAGGATCATCGCTCCAACTCATCAATGTGTCAGAAACCAGTGCAACAATGCACTAGGAGGGAGTTGATCCCAAAGAGAGAAGCGCCAACCTTCTCAATTTTGAGTTCAAATCTCAAAATTAATGAAATGTAATGTAATTAAAGTTGGAAAAGGCTCAAGGAAAGATGAGCCATTGTATTTGTACAAGATGAGTGTAAATTCTCCTTTAATAAGTTGTAGTTGTCAATATGGGATGTAATTACCCATTTAATGTAATAAACTTAGTGGTAGGTTTATTTAACTGTGAAATTAAAAGAACAAGAATAATCTGGAGGGAAGGCTCGAGAAGCTCCTCATGTATAAATCAATGTAATATATGCCCAGTTCATAGTTAGTAAAAAATCACCGAGGAGAATAGAATAGGAGAGGAGAGGAGAGGAGAGAGTCGAGACTCAGTTGTAGTCCAGTCTTGTACACACTATAAAGAACATCCAGTATTAATACAAAGAACATATTTCCTTCTATATGAGTTTTTGTGTGTTTTTATATGTGTTTTCTGAATGCACTTGAATGGTGATTGTGTATTTTTATAAATTTTGGTAGTGCATGTATGTTCCCTTTGTAGGAATAGATGTAATCCCCTATCTCTATGTTTTTTTGAGTGTTTATGGGCTCTCACAGTTGTGAAAAGAGTGCACCTTAGAGTTGTTAGAAAACTCTAAAAGACTAGTGCAAGGAGTGCGTAAGAACTCGTTTATAAGGAGTTTTGTGAGGAGCGTACCAGGTGGGCACACTAGAAGCACTCTTAAGCTCAGAAGGAATAATGTAAGGAGTGCACATAATAGTTAATAAACACTCTGAGATAAGGCGCAAGGAGTGCACATGTGAGCCTTTAATGTTCAAGACTCAAAGGGAATTAACTGCAAGGAGTGCACGAATCCAACACATTGTTGAAGTGTTCGTAAAGATTTGGAGGAAGAGCACAGGTTTCCAGGAGGGAACAAGAAATAATTTGGTGGAACAAAGGCCTGAAACCCCTTTGAGGTTCAAAGAAATTACAAGCTCATGAGGAATAGTGCAAGTGTGCACAGAGCCTATGCAAGGTGTGCGGAGGCCGAACCATCTACAGGTTTGAAAGCTCAGGAAAGATAGTTTGAATTTATGCAAAGACGAGTCCAAGGAGTGCACAGAGACAACATTTTTTCAAGCGTTAGTCAAACTTGAAAGGGTAAGCGAAATAAGTGCGTCAGAGACCGAAGTATTTCAATTGTCAAAGCTCAGGAGAGGCAGCGTAGAAAGAGACCAACCAATTGGTCCTACAGAGGAAGAGTCAAAGGCCGAGCCTTTGAAAAATATTGAGAAATCATTCATTTGAAAGGAAGGTGCGACAACAACATAGGAGGAGAGACACCATCCATCAGATGGGCTATAGAGGAAATCCGAGCCATTGGATTTAGTCCCATGTAGGAGGAGGATCGCACACGAAGGGATAACCAACCCAAGTCGTCGGATCTGAGCGTGAGGACCAAAAATCGTTGGATCCAGGTAAGTAGCACGATCGTTAGCCCATAAATTCCTTCAGACTTCGCATATTAAGATGTTTTCGTGTGTTGGGTTGAAAGAAAGAAAGTTTCCCAAAGTCCTAGGAACTAGAGAAAATATGTATTGTCCAATTGTGAGGACACATGTCGATAGATCTAGCATTGTTCGGAAGTCTGACAATTCTAAATAATTGAAGTGTAGTTGCAAGATTGTGTGTGAATCCTAAAGTTTCAAATCCCAAAATGAATCCTAACCATCAACGCAAAGAGCCACGCGTCAACAGATCTCAGAGTTCATAGCTCTGGTACTCCGGAGGAGATGGAGGTGTAAGTCTGTTTGGGTTGAGAACTCCTAGAGGCCCGAAGTCCATAGTAGATCCCAACTTTCCATTCACAAGGATAGGTGTACCATTGATCATTCCCTTCACGAGTTCGCCAGTTTGGCACTACGAAGGATCTAAGGTATTGAGTTGTGGAAGGCCCTGAAGCTCGTATCACAGAGTAAACAATGATCGTTGATCTGGGGCGGATGATAAACGTTCCATATGTTAATTCGGAGTTCACGCATTCATAGTAATTGCATGTTGGAGTAGGTAAAACTCCTGAAGCCTAGAGTCTCGAAATATCTATGAGCCATGGATCTCGACGCTTATTGTGAACCGTTGATCCCTTTCGTTGTTCGACTATTCATAAATTCAACGTTCGAGAGGATCGTATGGTGTTGTTGTTGGAACTCTTGAATATCGAAGCTCCGAAGTGTCGAAGTTCCCTCCATTTAAAGGTTTAGCCTATAGTTTTGGCCCAAGGTCACATGGACTTCTTCGTTGAAGTGACAATACCCTCACGAACTTAAATTTGTGCGCAGGGAGAAGAGTAAGGGCCTATGGTAGAGAGTTTTGAGGGATCAACAAGATTCTGAGAGATAATTCATCTCCTTAGTGTGAACGATCCTTAGCCCAGGAGGTCGCGTGATCCCTAGGAGGAGGTGGAGTTCTACATCAAGTGGTATAAGATCCTTAATCTAGCTCTATCAGAAAAATAAAATCCAAAATCATGTCGCCCAGGAGGCACACAGAGAGAGCAGTGGAAAATGAAACCATGGGAGAATAAATGAGACAACTTTGTGTGAGATTAGATTCCATGGAGGTAGCACAAAGAAGAGCACCTGAATTTGGTGACATCATTGAAGTTGAGAGTAAAGAAGTTGAAGCAGAAGAACCAGTAGGAGAACAAGTTGCAGAAGAATGATTAATGAGAGTCGTTGTTAAGCTGAGAGCCAGAGAAACAATAGAGGTCCCAATGTATGAAGGTAATTTAGATTTGGATGAAATCCTTGATTGGATAAGTGCCTCAGATAAGTACTTTGATTATGAGGAGGTGGATTATGAGAATAAGGTAAAACATGTTGTGACCAGACTAAATGGACATGCAACATTATGGTGGGATTAATTGCAGACTGACAAAAGATGCAAAGGTAAATACAAAATAAAAAGTTGGGATAGGATGGTAGAAAAATTAAAAGCTAAATTCATACCCAAAGACTATCATATAAACATGTTCAAAATATTTCAGAACATGAGGTAGAAAGGATTTCTAGTGAAGGAGTACACTAAGGAGTTTTATAAACTAAACATCAGAGAAGGACATAAGGAGACTGATTAGGAGAAGGTTTCCAGGTACATTAATGGCCTGAGATATTAGATCCATGATGAGATTAGCATGATGACCATGAGAACAGTGAAATATTCTTATCAGGTAGCCATGAAAGCATAAGAAAAGTTAGCAAGGAAGCAAAACCAAAGGAACATAGGTAAAATTCCTAGCAGAGGAAAAGGAAGTGTTGGAGAAAAATTCCAGAAACCCAAAGCAGAAGTTGGAAAACATAACAATCAGATAGAGAGAGGTGGAAGTTCAAGAGGAGGATACTATGGTGGAAGAATTTATTTTCCTAGAGGAAGAGGAAGAGCCAGAGGAGGAGAAGTGGATTTTTATGCCTATGGAAAGACATGGCATATGTCTTGGGATTGTCTTAAGAAGAAGACTGCAGGAGGTGGAGAAGCTCACATTTATGAAGCGTAGTAGAGGAATGTGGAGACAGAGATGGAAGAAGAAGTCGCAAAAGAAGGAAGAACACACATGATGAGGAAAGTTATCGTGAAGCCAGAGAAAGGGGTAAGAGAAATAGTCCAAAGGAACAATTTTTTCAGAACTGCTTGCAACACCAGAGATAGGATATGCAAGCTGATAATAGACAGTGGGAGCACTGATAATTTGGTATCCATAGATATGGTGGAAAATATGAAGTTGGAGACGACTGTACATCCAAATCTATACAAGGTATCGTGGTTGGAGAAATGGCATCAAGTCATGGTAAGTTGACAATGTAAAGTTGAATTTAATATAGGTGGTTATAAGGATGAGGTTTTTTGTGATGTCATACCCATGGATGTTTGTCATGTTTTGTTGGGGATATTGTGGAAATATGACAGGATCTCCATACATGATGGGAGGAAGAACACTTATACCCTTAAGAATAATGGGTGTAAACACATGTTATTTCCAATAGAAGATAAGGGAGTTAAAGAGGAAGCTAGTTCAAGTATACTTCTCATGAGTGGGAAGGAACTTTTGAAGGAAGAAGAAGATCCCAAATTTTATATTCTGAGGATAGGAGAGATAATTATATATCTTGGAATGAGTTTCACATGTGCTCATACTTGTGAGGAAGTGATGCAAGAGACATCCATGGAAGAGGCCAAAGAGACAAAGGTTTTTAAAACTAATAGTTTGTTTGTGGTAGCAGGTGCAATAGAAAGATGGCCAATTGAGACTGTCAAAGAGAAGGAGAATGGAAAAAATCCAAGTTTTGTTCAAAATAAAAAGAAGGAAGAGGAGGCTCGAATAGTTGGGAACCAAAGGAATGTCCAAGAAGAGAATTTGGTGGAATTTCTCATAAATTGCAGCAAGGAAGACGAACATAGGACAACTGCAGAATTGGAACATGTAGCAGGGGAGAGAACAAACAACATGGATCTTGTTGATATGTATGAAGAATTGGAGGCCCTGGGAGAAAGAATAATAACACAGAGTAGGCTCATCCAACAGGTCAGGTTACAAATTGATGAAGAGGAGGAGATGCAGCAGCAAAGCAGATTGCAAGAGATAAGTTAGCTCGTGGACGAGCTAGACAGGGAGATAGAGGAAATTAGGAGGTTGATGTAGGAATCAACGAAGAGGATAGTCAACAATAGGTGGAAGATGAAAACAGGAAATCCTGCAGCAGTAATAGGGAAACAAAAACAACAAAAAAAGTAGGAGAGCTGGTGGACAGCTCCATACTGAAGTTTGGGACCCAAGAGGATCTCAACAACAGCAGGAGAGGAGCCATGAGCAAGAGATCATGATTTTTGTCAGCATGGAAGTATGATGCAGGAGCATCGCTCCAACTCATTAGCGCGTCGGCAACCAGTGAAACAACACACTGGGAGGGAGCGGATCCTAAAGAGAGAAGTGTCAACTTTCTCAATTTTGAGTTCAAATCTCAAAGTTGATGAAATTTAATGTAATTAAAGTTTGAAAAGGCTCAAGGAAATCCAAGCCATTGTATTTGTACATGCTTAGTGTAAAGTCGCCTTTAATAAGTTGTAGTTATAAATATGGGATGTAATTACCCATTTAATGTAATAAACTTAGTGGTAGGTTTATTTAATTGAGAAATGAAAAGAACTAGAATAATCTGGAGGGAAGGCTCGATAAGCCCCTCATGTATAAATCAATGTAATATATGCCCAATTCAAAGTTAGTAAAAAATCGTTGAGGAGAATAGAAGAGGAGAGGAGAGGAGAGGAGAGAGAAAGTTAAGACTCTGTTGAAATCCAGTCATGTACACACTTAAAGAACATTCAGTATTAATACAAAGAACGTATTTCCCTATATATGAGTTTTTGTTTGTTTTTATATGTGTTCTCTGAATGCACTTGAATGGTTAACGTGTATGTTTATAAATGTTGGGAGTGCATGCATGTTCCCTTTGTAGGAATAGATAGAATCCCCGATCTCTGTAGTTTCCTGAGTGTTTCTTGGCTCTCATGGATGTGAAAAGAGTCCACCTTAGAGTTGTTAGAAAATTGTAAAAGGCCAATGCAAGGAGTGCATAAGAACTCGTTTAGGATTTTTGTGAGGAGCGTTCCAGGTGGGCACACCAGAATCACTCTCAAGCTCAAAAGGAATAGTGCAAGGATTGCACATCAGAGTTACTGATCACTCTGAGAGTTGACGCAAGGAGTGTGCAGGTGAGACTTTAAGGTTCAAGACTCAAAGAGATTTGAGAGAAAGGAGTGCATGAATCCAACACATTTTTGAAGTGTTGGTAAATCTTTGGAGGAAGAGCGTCAGTTTCCAAGAGGGCACAAGAAATCATTTGGTGGAACAAAGGGTCGAAACCCCTTTGAGGTTCAAAGCAATTACAAGCTCAGGAGGAATAGTGATAGTGTGCACAGAGCCTATACAACGTGTGCGGAGGATGAACCATCTACAGGTTCAAAAGCTCAGGAAAGATAGTCAGAATTTATGTAGAGATGAGTGCAAGGAGTGCACAGAGACAACACTTTGTCAAGTGTTAGTCAATATTGAAATGGCAAGCGCAAGAAGTTCTCCAGAGGGTGAATTATTTCAAGTGTCGAAGCTCAAGAGAGGCAGCGTAGGAAGATACCAAGCAATCAGTCCTGTAGAGGAAGAGTCAAAGGCAAAGCCTTAAAAAAATATTGAGAAATCCTTCATTTGGAAGGAAGGTGCGACAACAAAAAAGGAGGAGTGACACTAGCCATCAGATGGGTTGTAGAGGAAATTTGAAACACTGGATTTAGTCCCAGGTAGGAGGAGGAGCTCACATGAAGGGATAACCGACCCAAGTTGTCGGATATGAGTGTGAGGACCATCAACCATTGGATCCAGGTAAGTAGAATGGTTGTTATCCCCTGAAGTCCTTCAGACTTCGCATATTCAGATGTTTTCATGTGTTGGGTTCAAAGAAGGCAAGTTTCTCGAAGTCTCGGGAACCAAAGAAAATATGGATCATCCATTTGTGAGGACACGTTTCCACAGATCCAACATTGTTCGGAAGTCTAAAAATTCAGAAGAATTGAAGTGTAGCTACAGGAGTGTGTGTGACTCCCAAAGTTTCGAAGCCCGGAACGAATCCTAACCATTGGCGTAGAGAGCCACACATCAACAGATCTCAGAGTTCGGATATCTGGTACTCCGGAGGCAATGGAGGTGTAAGTCTATTTGGGTTGATGACTCGTAAAGGCCCGAAGACCATAGTAGATACCAACTGTCCATTCATAAGGACCAGTGTACCATTGATCTCGCCCTTCACGAGTTTTCCAGTTCGACACTTCGAAGGATCTGAGGTATTGAGTTTTGGAAGGACCTGAATCCTGGAGCGCGGAGTAAACAGTGACCAATGATCTAGGGCAGAGGGAAACCATCAAATCTACTAATTTGGAGACCACGCATTTAGAGGAATTGTGTATTAGAGAAGGTAAAACTATCGAATCCCAGAGTCCCAAAATATTTGTGAGTCATGGATGTCGGCGCGTATTGTAAACCATTGATCCCCGTCGTTGTTCGGTTGTTCTAAATTCAGCGTTCGAGAGGATTGTAGGGTGTTGTTGTAGGAACTGTCTAGGCCCGAATCTCTGAAGTGTCAGAGTTCTCGCCATTTTAAGGTTTAGCCTATGGTTTTGATCGAGGTCACTTGGACTTCTCCGTTGAAGTGACAAGACCCTCGCGAACTTAAATTTTCACACAAGGAGAAGATTAAAGGCCTATGGTAGAGAGTTTTGAGGGATGAACAAGAACCGGAGAGCTAATTCATCTCCTTAGTGTGAACGATCCTTAGACTAGGAGGTCATTCCAGCCCCAGGACGTAGTGGGGGTTTGCATCACAAGTCAATTTTGATATCCCCTTATTTGAAGGCCAAATAGATGCATATGCTCTAGAAAAATGGTTAAATCTACTAGAAGGTTATTACTCCATCCAAGATTTCTCCGACGGTGAAAATATTACCTTTGCGCTCCTTAAATCCCTTCCCCATGTCAAATCTTGGTGTGAATGTTATTGGGAGAGGTACATCATGGATGAATCTACACCATTTAGGAGAGAACCCACTTGGGAAACCTTTGTATATTCCCTAAAGGAGGAGTTATACCATGTCAGAAACTATGATGACCAGTACATGAGATGGATGAATTTACATCAGAAAAGAGATCAAACGGTGTCAAAGTACACTAACATATTTTGTACATTGTGCTCAAAGTTGGGTATCAAATACTTTGAGTGACATCTTGTTTTGAAGTATCACAATGGTCTGTACAGGTACATCCAAAAAAAATGGATTTATTGGACATCTCCTCATTGGGAGCTTCTTATCGATACATAATCAAAATTGAGCAGAAATTCAAGCAGAAGAGTAAGTGGAAGTTCATATTTGAGAATATGCCACAATAGAATCATGGCAAAGGAAACCCTAACTCACATAATGAAGGACAAAGAAAGGAATTCCAACCTCAAGAGAGCCAGTCCAAGACGCAGAAAAAGAAGGGTAACGGGAAGTCTAAGAAATGCATCAAAAAGTGGTGTGACTTCCAGAATATCCCCTAGCACAACACCGATGAATGTCGCTCGAAATAGTCATTGGTGGTCGAGCTCAAAGAAAAAAAATCGAAACCTGACTTAGACTCTGATTCAAAGCACAATAAAGGAAAATAGGTCATCGATGTAGAATCCACTGCTACCATTGCAACCACAACAATACAACCAAAAGAACCAGAGAAGCTTGAGGAGGGGGAGCATCTCTTCCACTCAAAAATGTGAGTAAAGGGGACCCCATTGCATTTCATTGTTGACAACAAGAGTCAGAAGAACCCAATCACAATCGAGGTTGTCAAGGGATTGAAGTTTCCAAGGATGCCACACACCCAACCATACACCATCGGATGGTTGAGCCGGGGACAAGATATTCGTGTCATCCAACAATGTCGCATGTCTTATGGCATCGAGCCCTTCAAGGATAAGGTAGTGTGTGATGTTTCCCCACTTGAATTCTATGATGTTATTTTAGGACAACCATATATGTGGAAATGGCACACTATCTATAAGTCTCATCCCTGCAGTGTCATTGTTATTTTGGGAGGTCAACTCTACAGGGTATCAGAGGTAGCTCCAACTACTACCACTTCATTGATCTTAGAAAAAAATGTCGCAAAGTAATCTCTCAAACCACACAATTTTCTCTCTTCATGATCCAGTCAGATGGTGAATAGAAGGTTACTGCAACCACTATAGACTCAACTCAATACGTTTCTATCTAGCAGAAGCAAGTCAACAACATTGTAGAGCAGCACAAAGAGAATGATAGTCTTCCATATCTTCAACATAGTTCTATTGGCCACGACCCTTTTTAGGTGTGCTTGGGGTTCCAACCATTAGCCCCCAATATTGATATATCTCTTACTTTGCATATTCACCGACATAGTCCCCCCAAACTCAAAACAAGGTAGATCATGCATCCAAATATGTTGAACGGATCTAACACCTCCAACAGGTTCATGACATCCTTCCACAGGAAAAGTACAAGCAGGACATCTACTTCAACAAGGCAAGAAACTCACCAAGGTTCAGATTCAGCAGAAGTTTCACCATCTCCCGAGGGAACTTGACGCAATGGGGACCATTGCTTCATAAGGGGGGAGGATTAATCTAGGTGGATCTCAGTGGCCATTCACCTTTTCCATTGAATCAACATTTCAAGCATATGGTTTTGATAAACCATGATATTCACCCTTTTGATGGGGAATGTAATGTAATTTCATGTCTTCAATTTTTAATTACAGACATCATGTAATGATTTCCTAGTGGTATTATGTACATGTTTACAACATATCATTAATGCACTAGATCCCATTAGAAATCCGCAGTTAAGCATGCTCAGGCTATAGTAGTACTGGGATGGGTGACCACTCGGGAAGTCCTAGTATTTTACATGCCTATGGAATTTTATAAACTTAGAATAATTTATCCCACATGCATCATAGGAATTGTTCTCGTATCACTCTCTCATATATAATTGAGGTGAAGGAGGCCCTTTAAGCATGCAATGGAGTGTGATGTAAATCTTGTTGTGAATCAACCGTACCCAACATCTCTTTCTTTTCAGAGATAAGCTACCCCATTATGCCAGTTTGTGTTCTAATATGAAGCGAATCTTTGGCCCACAAGTGTAATATGGATGGTTACAAGGTGTTGCACATAATGAATGAGTCTTAATGCCTTTTTCATGATTTGGGAATGGAAAACCTAGGTCATAGGCCCTTAAATTTGCTTCTCACTAGCTAATGGACCATGCAAAAGACCTAAACAACCTACCAATGTTTTTCTGTGTAAAAAATGGGTTATCGGGCCTTAAACATGGTTTCATGACCAAAAGTAGGATTACTATTCATTACAATAAATTCCATAGTCTCAACTATATTATTCATACTTGCATTATATTAAATCTTTTATAGAAATCCATGCCATAATGACATGCATATGATAAGAAATTCCATTTCAACTATATTATTCATAATTGCATAATCTTTAGAAAAATAAACTTCATAATATCAACAATACTAAAATTTCATAATGCTTATAAAATAAACTCCATACTATCAACAATATTGATAACAAAGTTTTTTTTTAAATTCCAACACTATTATATTAATATCAAGGAAGGATTATTATTCACCACATAAAAATATTTGAAATATTTATTTTTCAAGTAAATATTGTTTTAATATATGGAATCTAAAACATTTTTAAGCTATGATAATTTTTGTTATAATGTAGATATTTATATTTATATTTATATTAATTTTGTTTGGCTTGATTATTAAGTGGACCATGAATCTTTTTAGGGTTTGATCATTTTGGTTGATATGTTTTGTTTTAATGTAGATATTTTTATTTATTTTTATTTGAATTGAATATTAGGTTAAAAATGAAGTATTTAAACATACCAACATATTTATTAGGGATCTCTTACAAATATGGAAAAACATTTCTCAAGTTTTCCCAAAAATAAACCTTTAAAAAATATTAAATAAATTAATGTAAGACAACATAGGACCAAACAACCCCCGGATGGGGTGCTCGATTGACATGACAGCTACATCAATGCCCGCTGCCACCTGACCACCTCATAGGCCACCTGGCGTACGTTCCTCGCCACGTCCTCACCCCGGTCACTTCCATTCTTTACACCACCAGCCGCCACCCTCACTCCTGCACTTGCATTTCGACGTTCACTCGCACGGGGAGTTATGCAACTCGCGTATCCTCATGAAGCAATGCAGACGCTCTTCCCCGTAGCTTCAGCTTACACCCTGGCCCCCGCTTCTTATGGACACGATGGGGACTCTAGCTCTTCATTACCTTTGTTTGCAATTCCAAGCACCAAGTTTCCAGAGATCTCCCGCCCCTCTGCCAGCCTCTGAGCTCTAGTGCGACCTCACGGGGTTTCCAGTTGGATTTTTGTGTTTGTTCCACACTATGCCATGACCCCGTGGCAGGCCAAAGTGGGGAGCAGCCTGGTACTCAGCTCGTGGTAGACTTCTGCCTGCAACAAGGGCTCAAGATGAACCAGTCACTCCCTTTGCAGTGCTCCCAGAAGTTATTCCTGCAAACCCTCCCCTGGAGGCTCTCTCGGCTAATCCGACCCATGAAGCTCCTCGTGCAGTTCCACCCCACGACGAGAGTCCTCCCTTGGCACCCCTCCTCGTGGCCACCCCAAACCAGACACCTTGCGCCCAACCAACTAATGACCATCCTCCCTGCGACCTCTCCAACCTCTCGAACCCCTATGGTTGTAGGCTTGAGTGGTTCGATCTGTATCAAAATTCGCTCGGCTATGCGCCTCCACCTCTGTCTCCCCCTCCACATCCCTTTTACCTGCCCTCCCCCCCTCTACCCCCTTTCACCACCCCCC
>ML793595.1:81841-104124 GCA_009831015.1 Picea engelmannii
CATGTATTATATTAATCTGAAAGAGAAATATACAACCTGAGCCTTGATGTCGTAGATCTCCTTTCGATGGCTCCTAGCTCTGACACACACACTTGCTCATGCATGAAGAAGTTCAACCACATATGATCACTTGTTGTATCTTGCTGTTGTAGCTTCAATCCTCCATACAATCTTGCACAAGTTCTCCAATCAATCTCTAGCTCACTTGCTTCTTCTTGTTCTTGTGCTTAACCATTTCCATGAGTAATCTCCTCAATATATAGGAGAAGATTGATTAGTTACTTGGATAGGGAATGATCCCAAGATATCTGGAAAGTCAGTATTTTGCCAACCATTCGAACTCCAACTCACCCTTCTAGAAGATTCCTTCTAGAAGGATCGAGAACTTTATTCATTTTCTCCTTTAGAAACATATCCGCGCCCTAACCATTGACACAGTGCGGAAAGTTCGCAATCAAGCTGAATGCAGCCTGCGGAAATGAAGGATTTTTCGCAGGAGAGTATATATGCAGCCTGCGGACTACTTTCAAAATATGATTTTTGAGAAAATGACAAGTGTAACCTTCTTCAGGAAAAAGTTCTTAATGAAGAGTTTTGATCTTCTATTATCATGACATAATCATAATATCATCTTGATAACCAAAAATGTGGATAACAAACCTAAAGGTTTTCTCTAAAATCCAATTGTACAAGAAACCTAGTTCTCTGACAAATATCACAATCCATGGTCAATAATCCTCACCTAGGAAATACACCAAAGGAGTAACATATGAGACCAATTATTACATAAAAATAGATGCACACATAATTTTTGTATAAGAAGAATCTCCCTATTAGTAATATGTATATTAAAAAAAAAATTGAAGTTGATTCTTTTCATTATGGAATGAAGATTGAGTTATAATAAATTTTTGCAACTTAAAAAATATATTTTTAAAATAGTAACGTTAAAATCCATATCTATTAATATAATTTTTAGTATTGATATTACATTATTCTTAAATAAATGTTTTTAAGATAGATATTTAAAAATATAGTTTTACATATTAGTATTGTGTTATCATTGACTAAATAAAATGTATTTAAAATTAAAGACACAAACTTCGAGGGTTAGCTTTAACATTAACAAAATCCAAAATCCATGTAATATATCCTTACATTGTCAACAACTATAGGTCCTACATGTTATATCCTACATGTTATAATGTTTTCATAAACATTTATTGAGTGCCCACAACATCATTTTTGGTGTTATGAATCAAATCAATTCTCCAAAAGCTTTTCTTTTGCAGAGGAACATCGTCATTGCAGTGGTACTTGTTTAAAAGAAAGGTAAATTATGAATAAAAATGTGAGAATGTACTCTAATATTTGCTATCGCTCGTGATTGTAACTTAGCAATCATAGAGGATTTTAAAATTGGAAATATATCTTTTCATAATGAAAAGACCTAAGCTGAATTTAATGGAAATGAAACCAACCATTTAAAATTGGAAATATATCTTTTCATAATGAAAAGACCTAAGCTGAATTTAATGGAAATGAAACCAACCAGTTACTGAAAGAAGCTTTATTTAAAAAAATTATGAAATAGAAAATTGCTTATTGGTAGTGCAGTGCAACATGTATACACTATAAATATTATGAGCTATAACAACAAGTCTTTGGGAAAATGACTTTCCTTATTAGAAACAAACAAATTAACTTATTTTCTTCATAGTCACCTCTTTATATATCAAATTCTTGTTGTCTAATTGAATAGATAAAGAATAGACATCTAACCTTTCAGTAGAATTACAAGCATCCACCTTCCACATTAATAATATTAATGTTAATGTTGCATATATGTTTTTCCATTAAACTATTCGAGTGATACCATCTATTTGAAGGATCATATGCTTGCTTTTTAGGCCCATTCTTTCATGTTTGGCCAAGGCCGAGTCTCATCGTATTTAATAGCATAGACTTCAAGTCTTTGCATTAAGTAGGTATGAAAATATCCTTTCCCCTATGGAAATTTTTGCAACTACCATCTACTTAACTGCAGGTTTATCACGATTTTTATTAGGCACTGAGGCACATTACATATATAGAATTTTAATAGTATTTTTGCAACTACCATCTACTTAACTGCAGGTTTATCACGATTTTTATTAGGCACTGAGGCACATTACATATATAGAATTTTAATAGTATTTCCAGGGACAAACATCCTTTCTTTCATTTCGACTGGGTGTTCATCCCAACCAACAAGCCACAAAGAAATATAAAATAATAAGGCCCATACAACCAGAACACCCAAGAGAGTAGCCCGAGTGAATCCATCCAAACTAGGATTAAGGTCCACTACAACTTGAGTAGTTGCAGCCAAATCTCTCTTGTTTGAAGCAACTACCTGAGTCGCCTACTTTATGACAAATTGGATGTCTTACACATCTGTGTTTCCTCAATTGTCTTCTCACTTGCCTTCAAAACAATCCCTTGAAGAACCTACCCTACCAAATATCATTAATTGGGTTATATAGTCTTGGATTATGATATAATGTATTTAATAAACAGTGACTTTTCAATAGTAGAAACAAACACATTGAAGAGGAAACCACTGTCGACGTGCAGATATATGAAATTTATAATATATCCCATCAATAAGTTGTTAATCTGAAAAGTTGGCAATTGATTTGCATGTTGTTCTAGAAATAATGATGCAGTTAGTACACCATGACTGATCAGGAACGCTATTTCTACCTCTCACTCTCAAATAACCTCATATGCATGTGGGAATTGTTTGATGAGGGGTCAGTCACCTTCTGAGCCATGTATGTGCATGTGCATGTGGGAATTATTTAATGAGCATTCGGTTAGATTGTGAGTCATGTGTGCAGGCACGCCTTCATAAATGTCTTACTATTTCTTTGTTCTAGCTTTGAACCAGACATCCTTTCAATACAATACATCTCGTAACAAATAATGATGGTATTAATTAATTTTCATGGAAAACCTACCTATCGTTCATGATATCATGACTGTGTGTCTTTGTCATTATTATTCTCTGTCAAGGGATTATAACAATGAGTTTGTTATTGATTTGATATTAATTTGCCTTATATTTTAAATTTGTGTGTGAAGTGTAATGTTTAACTTAAGAAAACAAATATATATTTTTTGATATAATAAAAATATTTGTTTTTCTCATTTCTAATTGGTTAATATATTTTAAGTCTTATTGTTGCCTTCACGTATTTCAATATTTCAATAATCAATAAACTTGGTTATAAGTACCTAGTACCTTTTATATCAAAAATTAAAAAAAAATGTAAAAATGCCATGTGCTCTTTCATTGTTACTATCCATTTATTTCATTATCATTGCATTTCAATAAACTTGGTTATAAGTATCTACTACATTTTCTATCAAAAATTAAGAAAAAATGTAAAAATGCCATGTGTTTTCTCATTATTACTATCAATTTATTTCATTATTATTGCATTTATGCTTTTCAAGATTTTAAAGATTTCTCTTGTCATTAATACAAAGTGTACTTCTGCTAGATTAATACAAAATAATATACATACAATTAGTACACAATGATATACATATAGTTAGGTATGATGACATATGTGTAATTTCTTTTAAATAGTAATTTTGAATTTCTTTTTAAATGAAAATAAATTAGTAAAAATATAGTAAAAGATAAAAAACAAAATGATATAAACATATTATATATATATATATATATATATATCTTTCTCTTTTAATAATGATTTTGAATTTTTCTTTAATAAAAACAAATATTAATTATAACAATTTGACAATTCTTTTATAGTAAATTGACAATTGTTGGGATACTCTAGCTAGTTCAATGATCCCATCTAGATACACTCCATCTCCAAATTTAGTTGGCAGGGACTAAGTTTCCATGCAACCCTTGTTTTATTATGAGATTGATAGAGATGTTAACTATGTCATGAACATATATTTAAACCCTGAACCCTGCTTAGAATGTAGTTGATTTATCAGTCAAAGTCTCAGTACCAAGAAACTATGTATCATAATAAAACTTTCATTTTCTTTCATTCAATTCATTGGAATGTTTTACAGGTGCGTCTTATTCTCATGTTTCTCATATTAGATATATATAATGTTTCTCTTAAACCATTGAATGTTGCATCTTACGTTCCATCACTTTGGATAACACCTCTTCAAGTTTGGTTCATTTCAGTAAAACTACCAAGGTCATAAGTGTCATTATAAACTCTACAAATTACAAATAATTTAACAATGTGAACCCATATGTCTTGAGGAGGAGGACAACTATCCTTTCACGTGTCGAAAGGATTGCATGCATAATATGCTACTTGTAGAAAGGTGTTGGGACTCCACAGAGAGAGAGATGGCCTCGAAAAGTGAAATCTCCAATATCTACATTGTATTGACAGACTTCACTAGACCCATTGTGTTTATTTCTAACAGATGGATTCATGTGTTACTCCACGTGGGATGTTCTCTCCTTCCCATGTCTCCTAGCATGGTTTTTTTGTAGTATCATATCCTAGCAAGGGTTGCACTACCTTGTACCTTCTTTTCAATCCCAACTACCTCTTCATTGGAGCTCCTTGTGAAGAACAAGGTTGAAGCAAATTCGATGAAGCAATGACTTTGAGCATGAGAATGATTGGTAATTTTTCTTGGCCCAATCTACGAAGCATCATATTGCATAGAATGATAGAAAATTTGGAGGGTTTAGCAGGTAAATTTTCAAATTGTATGGATTGACTCACAAATGAGATCATTTAATTACCTTATTTATTAAATTGTAAATAATTTCCCATATACAACTTTGTATTTATTGTCTTGAGAGTTTGTTGTTGATGATGATGATTAACGTCCACTAAGACTGAATTGGTTTATCGGACCTTAAGAGGGTAAGTGATTACTTGTGATTCTTTAGAAAAAAAATTATGTGCTCGAAAATCATTAAGAGAAGTTTTCCAAGATCACCATACTTTTGTTGAGTTAAGATGTTAGGAAGGTTGGTAGTGTGATAAATACTTTGAAAATGAGATCTAAAATGGGTATAGGTTGGACAATCTAAGAGAAAGTGATTTTCATCTTCAACCTTCTTAGTGTCACAAAGGTGACACATTCTTTCATCCCATGGCATTTTAGGAATTGACCAAGGCCCAATTTCACTATCGAGCTCATGAGAATTTGTTCTTATCTTAGCAATGCTTATTTTTTTCTTTACACTTGGCAAAACAGATAGATAATTTTGATCTTCTAGATTAGGGTTGATTACATCTTTATAATACCTTAATTTTCTTTTTTCCTCTATCTCTTTATCACACCACATTTTCTCCTTAAATTTTGATTTGATGTTTTTTTAATAGTATCTTTATTCTGCAAAATGGTTTATTCCATGATTCCTCAATAGTTTAGCCAAGATCGAGCATCTTTATGTCATCCTCGCTTGAGTCGATGGTGGTTATGACTTGATTTTAAAGCAATTTTAAGTAGCATCTTGTCTTCCACGTTGTTTAACTTGTTCTTATACATTAGGTATCTAGTCATAGCCATGCTCTCAATGGGGGAGAGGCTTGTGTCTAAGAGGAGGATGGGATAGGACGCATTTCCTTTAATTTCGAGATTATAGGTTATAAAATTCTTTTGTATTTGCTCTATCTTTCTCCAAGATTCACGAGAGATACTACAGCCCCAGACTTCACATCCATAAAGAATAACAGGTGTAACAAGAGTCTCAAAGAGGAGTTTCTTCTTATCCCAAATCTAAAGATCAGTTGATTTACAATTGTTTTCAATCCCATAATAAGCTTTCCATCCCCCAATAATCCTTTTCTCAATGCTATAATTCCAATTGAGCTTGTGGTGAATATCAATTCCAAGATATTTGTATGAATTCACTTCCTCCAAGTTGTTGTTATCATATACAAAGGTATAATAAGGGATCTTATTGGATTTAATAATCATGACCTTAGTCTTATCAGTATTAACAGTCATACCCATATTGGAGAAAAAATCCTTGAGGATTCTTAGTTGGTTTTCAAGATCATGGGGACTCCTTGCGATAAGAACGATATCATCGGCATAAAGAAGAAGATTGATGACTATACCAATGAGAGTAGGGTCGACACAACCTTTTTTTTCCAAGCATTCTTCTAACTTGTCAATGTATATGCCAAAAAGGGTAGGGGACAAGGGACAACCTTGTTTGACTCTAATATTGCAGTTAATCTCTTTTGACCAGCCCTCAATTTTTTTAAACTTAGCAATAACTTTCTCATACATCCTTATTGTAGCAGCCCTCAACTCGAGAGGCACTTTTATCTCTTCCAACCTATTCCAAAGGTTTTTCCTTCCTTCCTAGATAGGGTTGGTTTTTGAGTAAGGGATGTGAGGGTGTGCAATAATGTTTCATAATGTCTGCAGTAATAGGAACTGCTACAAGGAGCGTCGAGATGCAATTTACTTACGAAACATTTAATTTGGGGTTAATATTCAGATGTAGTGGTGGCCCAAGGTGGTGCAAGAACTAACCAATGTGAAGTGTGGATGGAAGACCATCGACAAAAGGAGGGTAGAGATCACAAGTTCGACATGTCATTTTCATAGTATTCCAACTTCCCTCGTGGAATGCATATTGTCTCATCTCTCTATGGAGATTTTGTGTTTTGTGGGGGAATATTATAATTTCCTCGGCAATCTTTCACATTCGGTCGGATGAGCGTACCCTGGAAAATGTTTATGTGCGATGAGGATGTTCAAGAAATTCTTTGAATGCTTGAACACCATATGTGTGGCCTAGAATTCTTGTTCACATACCCTCATATCAGAGCTTGAATGCATTTCAAATTCCATTTAGGATATTTCCATTCCCTTATGTCAAAGTTTAGAGTATTGTTTCCTAAGTTTCCATAGATGTGGATAAAGTTGATAATATTTAGGGAAAAAACTCAGCCATAAATTTCCAGAGCTAGATACTTGTATGGTGGGGGAATTCACAGTTATTTCCAAGTGAAAATTGAATGACCAATATAATCTGGTGGGTCTTTCTATGTGCCCAACAAGTTGTTCGTCCATGCCTCATTTGCATTCAACAGGTATTATCCAAAGAACATGAATCAGGTCTTGTGATCTCCAAGTTGTTGCAATGGTCATAGACGTCATCTCGAGTGAGCCCAATCATATTAATATCCCTTATCAACTAATATGCCACTCCAATGTTCTGTGCATATCTAAAAAAATGGAATATATGTTCATTTTATTGTGTAGGTTGTTTTTTGTTTGAGCCGCTGAGATTTCCGCATGCTTCTTCTAAAATTCTTGTGTTTCAGTCACAATTTATCCCGACCACTTCTACGCATTCAGGTGAATTAGAACACTCATGTTTTGTTGATATAAACCATTTAGGTTCCTTTATCATGATGCACACTTATAAAATATTTACTAGCATAGCTAGTGTAATTCTGCATGCATGACTACATTTGGAAACACAAAAACAACTGGGTTTATGGTGCATAATAGTGTGTTCAATATTATTGTTATGCTTTTTAAGGTCTGGTCAAGAATTTGTTCATATAAATGGAAGGTTGGTGACTTCTAAGCTCGAGTCGTCTTTGTTTTTATGTTTGTGGTTGATTATCACTCTTCTTGTGCCTTGAGAGGTTAGACTTCCATGAAAACAACGTGGTTAAAAATTTCACAACTTGGTTGAAGACTCTATGGTAAGTTTGTTAGTTAGCCGGTGTGATATTTTTAAAGTACTAACCTGCTCAGATTTTGATTGTGATTTATTATAGCAATGATAAAATAAAATGTATTGAATTCAGGTATTTCCATTTGTGTGTTTCTTCTTATTGAGCATAAATAGCGTTGCATTTCATTTTTTACGGTAACCTATGCAACATGCATTGCAAAGATTCTACTTCAATGAATGCATGGTATGAAGTTAAAAGTAGTTAGAAAAGTATAGATTGTTCAAAATATTTTTTTTCAATTGTTTAAATAGTATAACATAGAGCTTACCATTTCTTAGTGAAGAGTGAAGGAGGCCTCTCGATATGAGCCTATGCAGTAAGAGGAGGGCTCAAGCATAGCCTCGAGCGTTAAAGGAGGCTTCTTGATTTTTTTTTCCAGGTGAATACTCTGAAAAATTGATTTACCAAGGTCAGGTTTAAAATTTCAGTTGGACATGAAGGCCATGAGTAGTGTTGAGGCATTATTGTGATGGGGTGTTGTCAAGGAAGAAATGGGCGGTGGATGAAGACTCGGCGGTGGTTGAAGATTGATCATTTGTGAGATTAGACTAAATCCCTGACATAGGTGCATAGGTGGAGCTCCTTAGCCGATGCAACAGTGAGACAAATTTGACAAAATAATCATTTCATTTGCAATCAAATTAGTATAGCTTATCTAAGAATATATGAGGAATTAATCCAAGAAGAAAAAAAGACACTTGATAAAACATTAGGAAAAGCCAAAGATAAAACATTAGGAATGGTGAAAAATGAAACATGGCCAAAGATAAAACATTAGGAATAGTGAAAAATAAAACATCTGGAAGAGAAAATAAGACATCAGGAATAGCGAAGCTGGTGATAATACTTCAAATGTGAGCGAAGCTAGTAATAATACCTCAAATCTTATTATCCAATGAGATTACCAAGAATACGTTTTTTCTTCATTTAAAAAATAAAAAAAATTGAGTCAAACACTAAACTAATATGAGCTCAGTGTTGTATCGAATGGTAGAGTCCTTGGCTTGCTTTCGGCAGGGACTAATAAGAGTCGTAGTTGGTGGACTCGAAACATGTTTCCTAAATATGAAAAGTATTAAAAAACTTCAAATCCAAATTTCAATATGGTTAATTGTGAATTCTCATCTCATGTTAAGATATATTGTTAAGAACCTGAATAGATCTACAAATATAATCACCACAAATATTGAATACACAATAGATCCACAAAGCAAGATAGAAGAATAGTATGCAAAATCTCTTTTATTACTATCAAACCCTTGAGGTAGGGAAACACCATACAATGGATCCTATTATGGAAGGGATCCTCTCCTGTTCACTTGCCTCTTTGAGGGGGCTTCCTCCTAATGAGCTTCAGCTCCAAACATAATATTTCTCTTCATATCTCATTAAATTGCTTGAACCTCTTTATATAGTTCTACCATCACCTAAGAACATTCTAGAGAATGAATCTTCTAGAAGTAGAACCTTCTAAGAAGTCCTCTTACATTTATTATATCTAACTACTCATTTATTATATCTAACTACCATAGTGGGCCTTATTTAATAATATAGTGGACCTAGTCCACCTTACATTGAATGGCCTCCACTATTATCACTATGGGCCCTCTAGGCCCCCATTACTACCTCTCTAGCTACCTAACATTTCATCCCCCTTATGAAAGTGTTGTCTTCAACGATTGATGTACAACCATATACCAGGGTCCCATGGATAATTGTGGACCATAATGCTGAAGAAGACTGGAGAACCAAGGTCCCATGTAGAAAGGAAAGCCACCATGCTGAAGTAGTCCAACCACCATTGTAAGCCTGGGTCTCATGTCCAAGTGCTCATGTGAACTCCCCGTGGAAGATTTTGGAACCCAATAACCAACTCAAAATGATGCTCCAAAGACTGACACATGTCATGTGGATCCAAATAAGAAGATCTATCTACATAGTGGAAAAGATTCCTACCAAAATCTGGAAGGAATAATACCACTGTAGAATATGCAGGATGGACACTGGTAATAATCATTGGCTCTCGATTTGTCACATTGATGCTCTCTACAAAAGGTGGATTAGAGTCATCAAATAAAATGTGAAAGTGGTTGTCATCCCAGAAATGACAACTATCCATATATCAATCATCACAATCGGCCTCAAAATCATACCAAGCATATATTTCTTGATTATATTCATCCCTGATGTCTGCCATAATAAATATATCTTGCATTATATCCAATGAATCTTGAAAACTACGAAAACTATCTTTGAGGCCATCTGCAAGGTCATGCAATCTAGCATCCAATGTGTCATACAATTGGGATTTGAATTTTATTTGAGGGTTTGAAAGGAAATAGCCATCTGAGCAACCAATGAATTCTTTGGTCCCACATCCGTCATGAAAAAACCCAAAAAATAGAAAAATAAGTTACAGCAGAAAATTGTGGCTTTTTCTAGAAAAACCCTAAAAAACTGTTGAATTTAAAATGTTCATAACTTCACTTCCCGGACTCCGTTTCGGCTGATTTGTTTTTTGAAATTGGACGAAATTGTGAGAGGAACTCAGATATGTAATTTTTTTGGGCAAATTCGGCCTTCAGCTACTACAGAAATAAAAAAAATTACGCCGTCGTCCGAAGAAAAAACCTTGAAAAATTGCAGATTTTAAAACTTCAATATCTTGACTTCCCGGACTCCGGTTTAGGCGATTGTTTTTTTCAACTTGGGTGTTTTTCTGAGAGTAACTCATACCTACAACTTTTTTCTGCAAAA
The DNA here is from genome assembly GCA_009831015.1 of Picea engelmannii. NCBI lineage: Eukaryota > Viridiplantae > Streptophyta > Pinopsida > Pinales > Pinaceae > Picea > Picea engelmannii. The sequence continues at coordinate 92,371 of ML793595.1, forward strand.
TTTGCATAGAAATGTACCAAAACTTTCTGGAATGTCACGACCCTTTTTTTTTCTCCAAAAAAAAAAATCTGCAAAAATAAAATATATTTGTCCACAATTAATGCCAAGGAAAGTGCTCTGATACCAATTGTTAAGAACCTAAATAGATCTACAAATATAATCAACAGAAATATTGAATACACAATAGATCCACAAAGCAAGATATAATAACAATATAAAAAATCTCTTTTATTACTATCAAACCCTTGAGGTAGGGAAACACCATACAATGAATCATATTATGGAAGGGATCCTCTCATGTTCACTTGCCTCTTCGAGGGGGCTTCCTCCTAATGAGATTCAGCTCCAAACACAATATTTCTCTCCATATCTCATTACATTGCTTGAACCTCTTTATATAGTGCTACCATCACCTAAGAACATTCTAGAGGATGAATCTTCTAGAAGTAGAACCTTCTAAGAAGTCCTCTTACATTTATTATATCTAACTACTCAGTTTTTATATCTAACGACCATAGTGGGCCTTATTTGATAATATAGTGGACCTAGTCCACCTTACATTGAATGGCCTCCACTATTATCACTATGGGCCCTCTGGGCCCCCATTACTACCTCTCTAGCTACCTAACATAAGGGATCCTCTCATGTTCACTTGCCTCTTCGAGGGGGCTTCCTCCTAATGAGCTTCAGCTCCAAACACAATATTTCTCTTCATATCTCATTACATTGCTTGAACCTCTTTATATAGTTATACCATCACCTAAGAACATTCTAGAGGATGAATCTTCTAGAAGTAGAACCTTCTAAGAAGTCCTCTTACATTTATTATATCTAACTACTCATTTATTATATCTAACTACCATAGTGGGCCTTATTTAATAATATAGTGGACCTAGTCCACCTTACATTGAATGGCCTCCACTATTATCATTATGGGCCCTCTAGGCCCCCATTACTACCTCTCTAGCTACCTAACATATATTTTGATATAAAAAATAGTATTGTGTAATTTTTATCACAAATTTTTGTTACAACGTTTTTTTAGCATTCTTTCAATCATTGGAAATATCTTGAAGGGATCTAAAATTTTGTTATTATACTTTGATGTGTTTACACATATGTTTTTGTTTTCTAAAAGAATATAAAATGTTGTTTTGACAAATAGGACACACTTTTAAAGGTGATAATTTATTATGTATCCACTAAAAAGATCAAATTTAATCATGGTATTAATCTCTTAAAGATGCTTCTCTGAGACGTTTTGACTCTGTATTGAGGCATTAAATAGATACATAGGCCTTATAGAGGAATCATGGTATTAATCCATTAAATATGCTTCTCTCAGGCCTTCTGACTCTGTATTGAGGCATTAAATAGATACATAGGCCTTATAGAGGGAGTATTGGTCTTTGAGTGATTTACAAGTGTTATATTGAGGCATTAAATAGATACATAGGCCTTATAGAGGGATTATTGGTCTTTGAGTGATTTACAAGTTTGGTTAGGAGGTTGTGCACCTTAGGTGTGGATCTTGGAATACATGTGTCATTAGGAGGTTTTGCACACTAGGTATTGATGTTGGGCCCTTAACCATGGTTCAGTTGGAAACAAGGGCCTTAGGCCCCAAATGAATCTTATAAGGCTTATGGGCCAGCCAAGGAAAAGGTCTTGAATTAATACATAGGCCCTTTAAAGAGAACCTTTGGCCTCTAAGTAGGATATGAGCACTATTAGGTGTTTTGCACTCCAAGGATGGGTATTTAATACAAGAGAATTTTTCCTCCAAAACAACCTAGTTGACTAGACCTAGGGGGTCTTTGTAATTGAATTTAATTGTCTGTAAATTCCTAAGTTTTATTGGAATTCTAGAAATTTTGTACTATTGGATTGTAATGTATTGTAAAAAAACATCTTGAGAGGTTGTGAGAGTTAAAGACATCCTAGGGGTAAGTTAGAGATCTCATGAGTATTTTGTGGATCTAAGAGATCCTAAGGATTGATTTAGTGGAAGATTGTTAGGGTCTGAACTAATTTTAGTTCATAGTCTTTTTGTATAAATGTTATGAGCCTAAAGGGAATGAAAATAGGCCATCCAATGAGGAAATCATGCCAAAGAGTGAGATTTTGAAAGGAAATTAGAGGAGAGAAGCCTTATGTAAATCCTATGTACAATATGTGTACGATGTGTGTGTGCAGGTTCCTTAAATACCTATTGAAATTGTGGAGGAAGAGTCTCTATTAGGATAACTCTGTGGAGAGGGTTAAATACATTTGATATTTGAACAATGGGATTCGTTCGATGATCATTGATCACCTTCAGGATCAATGATCTGTATCAGTTGCAGGTGCATGTAAACGATTATAGTTGAGGATGAATTAGAATTTATATTGGTTCTCTATGTGTAGGTGAATCAAAGGTCAAAACCCTTCGAAGAACATGAATCGTATCCTTTGCAGATGTGAATAAAGAACAATAATCCAATCATGGATGATAGTTAAAGCGTGATCATTGATTTTAGTGCCAAAGTCTCCATTCATGTGTTAAGGGTGGAAGAACAAGATTAGATCTAGAGTGGAGATCTATCCAGATTGAACGACCAGAAGTAATTCTGAGTTCAGAGCCTGAAGCGATGGTGAAAATATTTTGGAATAGAGTATTCAAAGTCGAAAGGATCCAGAGCGAAGAATACTCTGACAAAAATAGTGAGACCAATGATGGAGATCTGTTTGGAGTGATCAAAATCAATGGATCCAGAAGGGACACGTGGCAATGTCATATTGGCCATAGCTTGTTAGATTTTATTTATTCAGAGGCGTTAAACAAACGATCCATATTGTAGAAGAGAGACTCCAACAGAAGATCCAGATCTATTCGGAGTACTCCAGGTCAATGGTACAAAAACAACACGTGGCGACATCTTATTGGTTCTCAGAGTAGATCCATCAAAGTCCATAAGCTGGAGGAGCTCTGATAGAAGAAAACCAATGGACGGTTGAGATCTACTCAGAGTGAATTAGATCAATGGATCTAGGAAAGAAATGTGACAGTCAATAGAGACATGTGATGACTTGGCATTAGAAAATGAGAAGTGAGCGCGTGGAAGTTGGATCCACAAGTGAAAGTGTGACACATGGTATCCATGTGTAATTCCTTTGATGAAGGTTTGGCACAATGGAATGAAGACCAGTGATCGTGACCATCGATAGCTAGAGATTAAGGACTCAAAAAGAAGGTATGTGGAATATTTTCTTTGGAAGAAAGTTTTGGAGATGAGAGAGTCTGATCGAAGTTGAATGGTCGGAGCAAAGTTTTAGACTAGGCAAGAAAAACTCTGAAAAGGAGAGTCCGATAGTATGCAAGGAGAGAAACAAAACCCAACGACATTAAGAATCCAGTCATAGATCAAGGTATTATGACGGTAAGCGTTTAGAGGGAGAGATGACAAATGGATCTTTAGTGCGAGGTCATAGCACCTGCACACATGGGATAAGCGAAGAGAATAATTCGAGGTCATCATGTTTGATTGTATGGACAACAAGCTACTTGGAGCTAGCAAGAAAGGATCTTGGAGTTAAGCACTTGGGTATGTAAATCTTGGTCACAACGTTGTGGTTGTATGAAGGAAAGGCTACGACTATAGCTAGAGTAGAGATCAGAGAACACGCGTGAAGCTAGAGAGCCTGCACAAAATAAAGGAGAAGTTCCTATGAACTTCTCAAAGGGATGAGATTATTTGTTGAGTTGAGAGCTATAGGAGAGATATTTTTAAGAGGGAAATATGGGTCCGTGACTGAATTTTTGAGAGGATCCAATTGTAGAGCTGAGCAGAACTAATTTTAAAATTTTGCAACTGTGGGTTTAAGGTCGGGATGTCATCATTTTTGGTATCAAAGCAAGAAATTTAATTTTCTTGTGCATTTTATTTTATGGAATACCTTAAATGAATGGAGTTCATTTTTTGTATCATAGCAAGTTATGTTATTTAAAACTCTATGAGGGATATAAAGAAGGAGACAAAGTTCAACAGAGGAACTTGCAGATTGCAGATTGTGCAAACATGCATAAAAAGGATTTAGATATATAATTCCTTTAGTAGATTACTGCAAAATAGAGGTCATTCCAACCAAAGGAGAAATGAAGGTGTTGAAGAGACAATATCTATGAACATACCTTGAAGGTATGAGCCAAATGTTTATCTCTAGGTAGAAGCAAAGGGAGAAGGATTTAATAGCATCCATTACAGTTCTTGAAGATATGACAGAGAAATAGGGAGAAAGAAAAGATCTCAAGTGAAGGAGAATCTTGTGGTCAAATCTTATAGCAAGGGATGTTGTAAACACTTTCAACTTAGGATTGGAAGTGAGGAGAACAGTATAATTTCTCAGAGAGTGTGAGTAGGTGTAGAGCTAGAGAAGAGTAGAGGAGTGGTCATAGGTTTCCAGTGGAGAGAACCAATGATACCAAAATTCCATAACTCAGGGGGAATCTTGGTGAGGTATTGAGTGGAAAACAGAGGAGACTTGCTACAAAGTCTTGATGTAGCTCACAATGGACTAGGAGGAGTTCACAAAGGAATAAATAAGATGACTATTGATGGATAATTACGTGGTTTTCATGTGGCATATGTCGTGGTGCTGACATAGCATTTCCATTGGCCCACCGGGGCATTGGGGATATCGACTTATTGGCCCTCGAAAATTCAAAAATACACTGACACTCCATCCTAATGATATCTGATATGGAAATATTGGATCACTGGGGCACCGGGACCACTAGACCATCAGGCATTGGGCCCTTGATAGTTTAACACTCCAAAAACCCTTTGATATTCGATATTCAATATGTATTGGGCCCCGATCCTTTGATCTTGGTCGTTGGTCTTCGATGATCAATTGTTAGGATTTAACCGTCTCCGAGTCCAAAGTTCTTCATGACTAAAAGTTAATGTGTTGTGCAGAGTTCCATAACTCACTCGTTCTTTGTTTAAACCATGTAATTGTGTCTTTGCAATACAAACCTTTTAAAAACGATTCTCCTTATGCATGTGGGATATATCATTTTGGTGCTCCTAGTCCATTTAATCACTTCTAGTAGTCATATTTACTTCCTGATGTCAGGTCCACGGTTCTGTTGTTCCTTTACTTGATTCACCTCCTAGATATTGTCCCTTTATTCTTCTTTGATGGGTTCGTTCCTTCCAGCATTCAATTTCACTATTATTCATTTGCAACTTGAATTTATTTGGATTGAATGTTCATATCTAGTCTTATTTCCATCATAACTCAGGGTAAATATGCAAAGGCATATCAACTCATCAACGCAACACACAGAGGTATTCACAGTCTCCCTAGTTCAACACAACACAAAGAGACATAGTCTCCCTCTGTCTTTGACACATCAATGATATCCATTACTATCACAGTCCTTTCTACCTTTGACATCAATGACAACAATGCTTAGTATAGTGTAAACCTTCTCTTACCCATGGATCATAATTTGAAACTTTCAAAATTTGAAAGGGGTGAATTGGTGGATGGTAAAAGGTATACGCAATTTATTGGAAGACTTATTTATTTAACAAACACTTGACCATATTTGTCATATTCAATTATCATACTTTCAAGGTTTATGCATGAACCAAGGGAAAGTTACTCGAATTCAACAAAAAGGGTACTAATGTATATTCAGGGTACAAAAGATTTTGGTCTTCTATATAAGAAGAATAAAAAAATTACACTTGTTGGATATTTAGACACCGATTTTGAAGGAGACATTGATGGTCAAACATCAACTTCAGGTTACTTAATGACTATGGGTTCAACAATAGTATGTCAAGTGCAATTGCAAAAAGAAGACAATTGTTGCCAATTCTTCAACATAAGCAGAGTATATATTAGCATGGGAAGCAACATGTGAGATTGTATGGCTATGCAGGATTTTACAAGATCTTGGTGTAATTCAAAATTCAACAACTACTTTATTGATCGACAGTCATTCAACAATAAAGATGGCCAATAATCCAATATTTTACTCAAATACTAAGATTGTCAACACCAAGTACCACTTCGTCATATCTCCCATCGTCAAGGACATCATCAATCCTTAGTTCTATACATCTGAAGATCAAACTTCAAATGTGTTTTCCAAGTCTCTTGGTAGATTAAAGTTCACTAAGTTTAGAAATGAACTTGGTATTTGTAAAAATGAACTTTCATATTAAAGGGAGGAATATTAACCTAATAATAATAAAGTTATAAAATTATAAATAAATTGTTTTAGAAATTAGTTTATTCTAACATATTTGTCAATATGATATTTAGTTTAATATGTAAAGGACACCTATCATACTCATGTGATTATGTGACTGGTATTTCTCCTACGGTTTAGCAAAGAGTTGGGATATATAAAGTAGCTCTTTTTCATGTGAGGTACCTAAGCTTTATGCCCTCACTATCTTTGTAACTATGTTTTTCTTTATTAATAAAATTACATGTCCGAGGACACGTAATCAACAGGGGTGAACTCTCTCATAGCTTTTGTTTTCATCCTTGGTGATTCTAAGTGATTTTTTCTCACATAGGACGGAGATTGATCATCATCACATGCCTTGTGACTAGCATATATGTAAGCTATGTGACAAGGATATAAATCATGAGAATAATTCATTTTCTCATGTTTAACCTATTGTGAGATTTTTGGTAGATATTATTACCTATTTAGATATATTCACATATTGAGATCCTATATTCATAATGAATACAAAGGTGTGATTCCCATCTTACTAGAGATATTACTCAATTTAATATGTTATACATACCCCCATATTTAGTTCCATGTAAGATCTATAGTCCTACTACCTCATTATTCAGAGATATAGGAGTAGACACATGGATATCAAAAATTTTAAGTGGACCATTTGACATCAAATCTATTAATATAGTCCAAATCTTAGGTTTCATTTAGAGACAAAATTATTTTGGTGTATTACTAACTTTTTTATACCACAAATTTCAAGAGGGATAACTCTTCCTATTTTTTCAAACAGGCCTATGTCCATAGTTTAGCTCCTTATTTTTCTACCTCTCCTCTCCTCTCTTATTTTTAGGTCAATTTATGGGTATGTCTTGTTAGGATATCAAACATCATGGGTCTGATTAAGAAGAAGAAGAAGAAATGTACATGTAATGACCTCTCATATTTGTTCAAGGTGTCTCTAATTGTGTTTTCCACCTCAAGATGCTTCTCTATGGACTCAAACAAGCATTGTGGCCTTGGTAATAAAATGTATTTATATTTCTTCTTGATTTGGGTTTTTGAGGTGTCATTTTAAGCCTAATGTTTAAACTAATTGTGTGAATGATGAGCTCCTTATATTTGTGTTATATTTTGATGATATCATCCTTGTTGGTAGTTATATCTAGTTGATCAACCATGTGTAGTCAAGTCTCAGGGGTTAATTTGGTATGAATAACTTATGCCTCTTGCCTTATTTTCTTGGTCTTCGATTTGTGCAAATGGAGGGATTTTCTTGGTCTTTGAGTTGTGCAAATGGAGGAGGGATTTTCTTGGTCTTTGAGTTGTGCAAATGGAGGAGGAGATTTTTATTTCTCATCCTAAGTATCCACTTGACCTTGTTTGAATGTTTCCCATGGGTAATTGTAAACGAGCATTAACCCCTTTTCAATCTAGATTTAAACTCTATACCAAGTGTTACATGTTTAAGGTGGATACCACTTTGTATAGGTTGTGGGTTGGCAATATTTAGTACCCAACTCATACTTTGCAAAAAAAATTCTCAATTATTTGTCTAGTTTCCCAATGCGAGTAAGATTCAAGATTCACACAAGAGTCACTAGAAGGAAGAAAAGTAAAAACTTCTTTATATATATGATACAAATAAGTTTACCATTTGATATGCTTTTGCGAGTTCTATTTCTTTGGTGGATTTCACAAACTTTGATTGGGTTGTGATCTTAATGATTGGGAGTCTATTGTAGGTTGTGTATACATGGTCTTTTAAGGAAGAAGCTACTATTTCTCTGTCTTCTTCAGAGATAGAATATAGAGAAATAATATGTGGAAGCTAGAGAGCATTATGGATTCAATAAATTATCTTTGAATTTAGTTTTTTTTGTAGGAACATCTCACTAATTTATGGTCTAATTGTCAGAGTGTCATTCAAATTTCTAGGCACCCAATTGAGCACCAACGCACCAAGCACATTGAGATCCACATGCATTTTTTCTCGTAGCTTATTCATGATTAGATCATTAACTTACATACTATCCTATCAAAACTAAGGTTTTTAATATCTTCATGAAGCCTTTGACAAAGGCCAAATTTCTCCATCTTTGTTCTATGTCAAAAGTGATGGAAGTTGTCATTAAGGGGGATAGTATCTCCTTATGTTGTTTTGTACATCCTTCTTCCTTCTCAAGTTAATTATAAAGGGAGATGTTTGAATTTTAAATATTAAGGGATTGATTAAAGGGGGATAGTATCTCCTTATGTAGTTTTGTACATCCTTCTTCCTTCTCAAGTTAATTATAAAGGGAGATGTTTGAATTTTAAATATTAAGGAATTGATTAAAGATTAACTTAGTCTTATGCATTTATGTCATGTGTATTTCTTTGTGTTTTTCTTAATGGCCACAAATGATCTAACAATCACTCTTCTATATTGTACATGAGTGATCCAATTACCATGATATTACATTTGATCCTTTTTCTTTTATCTAATTATTATTTGTTCTATATTTAAAAAACTTGGAAGCATGTCATAGAATATTAGTTATTGAAAACAATAATAAATATTTTCTTTACTAAAGTGGAGTTTTTACTTTCAATATTTTCTCCATTATATATTTGGTTTCATGACTTTGTATATCCTTTATCAATTACTACTTAACATCTTCTTTCTAAAATCTCATAGTTCATGAAAATTAATATTAAATTAAATTACTTTATTACCAACTATTTCCATTTTAAAAATACATATTTTCTTATTTTATTTTATTAATAAATATATAAATAGTTTTTTTTAAAACAATTATATCCGTTTCCTTTTATAATTCTTAATATATATTTTTTTTAATTTTTGAAAATATACAAATTTTAAATTTTTTGGTACATTTCTTTCTATAATTTTTATAGGAACTTGGAAATGGAAACTTGGAAATGATAAGAACATCTTTTATATCAAAACCTCAACCATTCACCCAAAATAACATTACACTACCTTAGTCCTCAACACCAGGGAAATGAGACTATGAAGTGAAAGGATTGATCAATGTGGCAATAACAAGAACAATGGCTTTGAAAATAGAGAGAATTGATTATGACATTAGGCAAATGTTTCTGGGTATACTTTCATAATAATTTGTCACATATGAGCATTACTCATTACTTAACTGGAACCAGCTTCACTAGTGAAGACCAGTATGCACACAGTGATTCGAAAGTCTTATTATTGCAATGATTTTCACACCAAGACATTAATTGTTTTAGATCGCTTAATACTGAATGTTTTTAAGCGGTTATATATGTTCATTATGCAAACAATGAAACAGTAGAGCCCGTGATGCTAATAACTACTCCAACATCATGATGAATCTTATGGCCAATTTGGAAAGTTCTTATTTGTCTGAACATCATATGAATTTGAAAGTCACAAAGCAAGCAAAAAACAATCTTCAATAGTTCATTTGTATAGAAAAAAAATTACATCAATAATATAAGGTTGTTGTGTAATTTTATATATATATGGATCTGGACTTGGATTTTCTTGGCACGACTAAAGTACAACAGGGAGCAGGGAGCTGTGAACATTATAAGGGTGATGTGTTAGATATTATAGAATTGACTAGGTTGATCATGAGGGAAGGAGATGTTTGGCATATTTCATTGGATAAGGTTATAAGTGTAAGTATTGTTAAGTGTTGAAATTACTTTTGTTTTGGTTTTGGTGTAAGAATTAAAATTATTTTGTATTCATTCAATATAACAATTTGGGTATAGGTGACCCAGATATAGTTTGACAAGCACTGTAAACTATCTGAATATATCTTACAGCAAAGCTATCACTAACAGTGCGCAGGTTTTATAAGATTTGCTAATGATAAAACTTTTAGGTTACCCTTGTAGATGGACCAGGGAAAATTGAAGCAATTTTAGTTTTTTCAAAAAAACATAAATAAATATGGACTTAGGTACAAGTTTGCAAGGAATAAATGGTTTATGAATAACATATATATTCCATGAATGGATGGCTCTAAGGAAGGTTGAGGTGTCACAAAAGTACCCACAAGATTTGAGTTCGGCATATTTCAAAATATTGAATAAGGTTATAAGAATAAGTACAAGTACAGTGAAGTTACTTGTGTTTGTGTTTTTGTTTTGGAGTAAGAATTAAAATTATTTTTGATTCATTCAACACAACAATTTGGGTATAAGTAACCAAGATATAATTTGACAAGCACTTTAATCTATCTGAATATTTCTTACAACAAATTTCAAAATATTGGATAAGATTATAAGTATAAGTACAGTAAAATGTTGAAATTACTTTTGTTTTTGTTTTGGAGTAAGAACTAAAATTATTTTTGATTCATTCAACACAACAATTTGGGTATAAGTAACCAAGATATAGTTTGACAAGCACTGTAATCTATCTGAATATGTCTTACAGCAAAGCTATAGTTAACAGTTAGCAGGTTTTATAAGATTTGCAAGGATAAAATCTGTACTTTTCCCTTACAGATACACCATGAAACCATGAAAAATTAAAGCAATTTTGGTTTTTTCAAAAAAATATAAATAAATATGGACTTGACATGGTTTGCAAGGAATAAATAGTTTCTGAACAACATATATACAGATATATTATTCCATGAATTGAGGACTCTAAGGAAAACTGAGATGTCACAAAGATAACCACAAGATTTGAACTAATAACTAAATGGGGATTAAACCCCACACAGACAAAAACTCCCCTACTACCTGGAACTTCTAATATCTTTTCGGCCTATAAAGTCACGCAAGTCAAGTAAATTGGATGCATATCTCGCAGTGCTTGCTGACTCAGAATGCAAAAGGGTGAAAGGCAAAGTCTGCATTGATACCCATATTTATACAAATAAACTACACATTTATTTTCTTCCAAAGCTTATCCACAGGAGAAGAAATACACAGCCGGGCAATTAATTACAGTGACGGCCATGAATTAGGCTCGCTTGAACATCAAGATATTCAGCGTTTCCAAGCAGAAATAGATGAAACTGCCTTCGGTATGAGAGAAAAAACAGCCGAAGTGCGTCCCCACAACGCACTGCCATCCAGCTCCATAGAAACTGTCGAATTCCTGCAAAAGATACAAAAGAAAAATGAGGATCCTTCCTACTAATATGTATATCTAGGACATAGTTCCAAGGTTAGTTTATTTGATAGATTCTCTGTGCTTACTTAACATATGTCGGACCAGATTTTACAGGTCTTTTCTATGAGAAAATTCTTAAAAAAATGGAGAACTTTCAAGTATGTTAAGGTGAGGTTGTTTCTATAAAAATGGAATATGATAACTGACCTTCTTAATATGACGAGCGATATTTGTGCAGTCCGAGACATCATACAAGTCTAAAGCTTGCGATGCACACTGCATGGCGTGGCTCTGCATCTTCTCGGGCATGTCTGAGCTTTCAACCACGCCCTTTCCCTCCAACATGATGATGATGATGTTACTCTCTACGAGCAGACAA
>ML793595.1:129164-151067 GCA_009831015.1 Picea engelmannii
TGGTAGGTGTGTCCAAAAGATACAATCCAGTGTTATGTCTTTTTCCTTTTGCATGTTGGTAGATTCTACATCTGTTCACAAACTTTATCACCTCTGTTCTCATACCTGGCCAATAGTATGAACTGCTCAACTGTGCAAATGTTTTATCATGGCCAAAATGTCTAGCCAATCCTCCACTATGTTTTTCCTTCAGAAGGTTATCCCTCATTGAGCATTTTGGTATGCACAAATGATTTCCCTTGAACAACAATCCCTCTTGAATCATATACTCTTTCCACTGGCTTCTGTCTCTCAACACAGAATTTGCACATGCTTCATGTGCTTCCTTGAAATCTGTATCATCACAATACATGTCCTTAAGGTGTTCAAACTCCAAGGTCTTCACCTGAAATTCCTGTAGAATCAAGCATCTCTTGCTTAATGCATCAACAACTTTGTTAGCATTCTCAATAATATGTTTTATGACAAAAGTAAAATTCTGCATAAACTCAACCCATTTTGCATGCCTCTGATTCAATTTTTCTTGTCTGGTTATGAATTGTAAAGCATGATTATCGCTATATAAGACAAATTCTTGTGGGACACGGTAATGTCTCCATTTCTTCAAGGATTGAATTATGGCATAAAACTCCTGGTCATGTGTGGAGTATTTTCTCTTGGTCTCGTTCAGCTTCTCACTAAAATAGGCAACAGGTCTATTATCCTGGCTCAAAACTGCTCAAATTGCAACTCCACTTGCATCACATCTCACCTGAAATGTCTTTTCAAAATTCGGCAAGACCATAATTGGTCGTTCTGTTATTTTCTCCTTCATTATATTGAAGCTCCTCTTGGCTTCCTCTGTCCATTTAAAATACTTGTGCTTCTTCTTCACCATATCCATCATTGGTGCACAAATTCCACTAAAGCCTCTGATGAACTTCCTATAGAAGATCGCTAATCCATGGAAGCTTCTTAATTCAAACATGCTCCTTTGTGACAACCATTCTTTGATTGCTTCCACCTTCTCTGGATCCATCTTCAATTCATTTGAAGAGATCACAAAACCCAAGTAAATGAGTTATCTCTTCATAAAAGAGGACTTCTTCAGATTTATCAACAACTTCTCATGTTGTAGTCTCCTCATCACTAGTGTTAGGTGCCTCAAATGCTCCTCTTTAGTCCTGCTAAAGATCAGTATATCATCTAGATATACAACCACAAACTTGCCAATGAAATCTTTCAGTATTTCATTCATCAATCTCATAAAAGTACTCGGGGAATTTTTTAAGCCAAATGGCATAACAAGCCACTCATACAAACCTTCATTTGTCTTAAAGGTTGTTTTCCACTCATCACCTTATCTCATCCTGATCCGGTGATATCCACTTTTCAAATCTATTTTAGAAAAGAAACTAGCTCCACTTAAACAGTCTATTAAATCATCCATTCTTTGTAAAGGGAATCTATACCTGATGGTGATCTTGTTAATGGCTCTTGAGTCTATACACATTCTCCATCCTCCATCCTTCTTTGGAATCAACACAGTTGGTACTACACATGGACTCAAGCTTTCTCTGACCAAACCCTTATCTAGTAGTTCCTGGACCTGGTTCTTAACTTCCTCATTCTCTCAAGGTGTCAATCTGTATGTTTGTTTGCTCGACATACTTTCTCCTGGTATCAAGTCAATATGGTGACTGATAATTCTGATGGGTGGCAATGAGTTTGGCAGCTCATCCACCACTATGTCAGCAAAATTATCCAACAATTCTTGAACTTCTTCAGGCAAATCATCCATTGAAGTACTTGTAAGGATAACTCTAGGTTTCCTCACCACAACAAACGACATCTTTGGTTCTTCATTGACTTCTTTCAGGAGTTCCTTCCCACTCATGAGAAGTATGCTTGTGTTGGCTTCCTCTTTCACTTTCTTCTCCTCTATTGGCAACAACATGTGTGTTCTACCATTCTTCTCCAAGGTGTATGTATTCTTCCTCCCATCATGAATTGCATTCCTGTCAAACTGCCATGGTCTTCCAAAAACAATATGGCATACATCCATGGGAATTACATCACACATAATTTCATCTCTATATCCTCCTATCTTAAATTCAACTAAGCATTGTTTAGTAACCATTACCTGGTGTTATTTCTGCAACCATGAGACTTTGTATGGCTTCGGATGTGCAGTTGTATCTAGTTCCAATTTCTCCACCATCTCTGTGGATACTAAGTTGTCAGTGCTCCCACTATCAATTATCACCTTGCATACTCTGTCTTTAGTCTTGCAAGCTGTTATGAAGAGACTATTCCTCTGCATTGGCCTTTCAACATTTGCCTCTGGTTTCAAGAGAACTTTCTTCAACATCAGGGATCTCCCATCCTCTACTCCTTCTGCTTTAACATCTCTTCTCTGTGCTTCTGAAATGTGAGATTCACCTCCTCCTTCTCTCTTTTTCTTGGGGCATTCCCAAGACATGTGTCATGTCTTTCCACAGGGATAACATCTTACGTCTCCTCCTCCTCTTCTTCCTCTTCTTCTAGAAGAACTTCTTCCACCACCCTGTCTTCCTTGGGAATTTTCTCCTCTTTCCGAGTGACAGTGTGGTTTGTCAGCCTCGTCCTTAGACTTATGTGCATTTTCATGGGTAACACCCTTACCTTTGGTTGGGGCTGGGATTTTACCTCTTCCTCGTTGGATTTGTTTTATGGCCAACTTCTCCTCTACCTTCAACGCAAACTGATAAGCATCCTCCAATGTTCTTACTGACATCATACTGAGCTCATCCTCAATTTCATATCTCAGGCCATTTATATATTTGGCTACTTTTTCTTCATCTCTCTCTCTTTGTCCAGTTCTGATGTTCAACCTATAGAAATCCTTTGTGTACTCCTTAACTGTCATCCCTTTCTGTCTCAGGTTTTGCATCTTCTTGAACATATTGATCTGATAATCTTTGGGAATGAACTTAGCCTTCAACTTGGCAACCATTCTGTACCAATTCTTAATCTTTTGTTTTCCTTGGCTCCTCCTCTCAGCCTACAGTTCATCCCACCACAGTGTTGCATGTCCTTTGAGCCTGGTGATAGCCTATTTCATCTTTCTCTTTTCATCTACATCTTCATAGTCGAAATGTTTGTCCATGGATCTTATCCAATCCAACAGCTCTTCAACATATAAATTTACTTCATACATTAGGACCTTTATCTTGCTTCTTCCTCCCAATCTAGAAACTGCTCTCAACAATTGTTCTTTAGCAACATCCTCTCCTACAGCTTCTTCGACTTCTACTACTTCACTCTCTAAATCGCTGATATCTCCAGTATTAGGTGCTCATCTCTGCGCTACCTCCATGACCTCTAATATTGCACGAAGTTCTCACATCTCCCTTTCTACAACTCGATTGGCTAAAGGTGCTTTCACTCATCTCCTTGGCGGCAATGTGTTGATCGTCTATCACACACAGAGTACAACTTCGAGTTCTTTTGTCTCCTCTCCTTTTCCTGTTGTCTGCAAGCAAAATTTCATCTCTGATACCTATTGATGCAAACCCCCCTTCTCTCCTAAGGGTTGCGCGACCTACCAGTCTAGGATCGATCAACAAACTGAGTCTGATTGACACTTCGGGTCTCTAATAGACCCCAAACCCACTTACACAGGTCCTTTTTCCAAAGTCGCAGGTTGTATGAGACCCGTGGGCCCTCTCCTTAGTGTTGTTCAAAAATCAATGCCAAATGGGCGCTAGCTCTCCTTTGGATAAGCCCTTTCCTTCATGTGACCACGGCTGTGACCACTCGCCTGATCAAAAGGCGAGTCGCGACTTCACATATCAAGTCTTCGCATGTGAGTCACCCCGACTCTCCCGACTTCTGAAACCCTGAAATACCAATATTTCGGAGCACCAAATCAACGATCCACAATCCCCGCGATCCAACGGTCCTGATCTCCTTTTCGCCTATTGGGACTTCGCTTTTCGTGAAGTTGGAGGATCGCTCATCTCCCTTCTCCCGATATCTGAACTCCCAATATCTCCCTAGGCAACTAACGGTCCAGATTTCTCCTTGATCCAACGACTCAGATCATATCACGAACTCGGATTTTGCGAGTTCCCATAACTCCTACTTCCAATTCTCTGAGTTGCGAACTCCCGACAAGACCAAATCTACAGTTCATCTCCCTCCTCCAATCGACGACTGCGATCAAATCATGATTTCACGATTCATGAGTTCTTATGACTCTGCCTTTGGCTTCTCTGAGTCACGAGTCAGTGAAACATTGATTTCTTTCCATGTGTCCCCCTTGATGGACAGTTCCGATGATTTCAGAATTTCGTAACCCTGCTCCTCCGATGTACTTTCAAAGCTTATCGTTAGTGCACTTTATCTTGATCGGGCAGCTACTATTCTTTTGTGCTCAGAACGAACAACTAAGATCTTTCCTCCTCTGCACTTGCTCCTCACTCTCTGGACGTTGATGGGACGGTCAATATCTTTCCCCTTGGGGTTGCGTTTAATTCAGACTAAGAAGATTTTTGAAGGATTCAAAGGCCTCAACCTTTATCCTTCCTGCGAGTCCACTTCTTGGATCTCGTGAACACTTATGAAAAGTGTTATTCCTTCTGATCTTGGTGTTGTGAAGAGTTCGACTTCCCGTGCACTCCTTGTGTTTCAGGGATTTCGATAACTCAGATCCGAAGGATTTCTCGAAGAGAAAATCCTCTCTCCCTCCTGGCATTCTCCTTTCGTGGTTCTTCGACTTCTGCAAAGTCCCTTTGACACTTAGTCAAATCTCGGATCTGTGCACTCCTTGCACCAGATCTTTATGCAAGGTTCAAATTCTTGAGGGAGACTGCGCACGCCTTGCACCAATCTCTTTTCATTCCTTGCAAAGGGAAAGTTTCGTGCTATCTCTTCTAAGCTTCGGAACCGAAACAAATTCCGTCAACGCACTCCTTGCGTTCTATGTGTACACCTTGCACCACTCGACAGAAGAGAAACAAGTGAAACTTATCCTAACATTCACAGTTCCATTTACTCATAATGAAATTCGTTCATTCATGAGAACACAATAACAGAGAATTGCAAAACAATCTCCACACCATACATTGGGTCATTTTTTCTCTATTATATTCATAAGTGAAAATGGTTACAACTGTAAATGAAAAACAAAAAAACTGAAACTTTGAAATCTCCTACTAACTTGCAGCTAACCTCTATCTCATTTTCTTCTACTAACATCTAGCCTCATTTGGGCGTACAAATCCTCTATTTATCTCAGAGGTCTCTTAGGGTTTCCCCTAACTACTTGTCTACATCAAAACTTATCCTGACAGTTTATCCTAGTGTAGTTGCATTCCAGAGTCGAAGTGGAAACTCCCACTTCGCTCGCGATTGCTCAAGCAAGACTCGAAGGATTTTTCTGGTGTTGAGTTAAGGTGGACTTCAAAATATCTGATGTACCCGCTAGCATTGAGCTCCCGTACAGATTCCCAGACACTGATAGGTCTTGCTCCGCACACTTTCCAATGATGCTCCTACATCACGTGTCTGGGACTCCGGGAGTTTGGATAACTTTAGGAGTTTGGAATATTTGGGCACAGTATAGTATAAGGATGTTCAACGAAGATCATCGATCGTCGAACGTCGAACGTCGAACGTTCAACGACAATCGTCGATCATCGAAACACCGAAAGTGTAGGACGTCGATTGTCGATTGTCGACTGTTGAACGTCGAAAAGGGGATGTTCAACGTAAAACGTCGAACGTCGATCGTCGAATGTCTAAGGCCATGTGGCGAGATTTCAGGACTTCGAGGATTAGAAAAAAAGAGTGTTCAGCGCCGAAATCCGAAGACCCCAACTAACAACTCCCGAGTAACTTCGAGAGGCCATAACTTGCAGACAAGAGCTCATATTTTAGTGCAGTGATGACCATTACAAATCTCGTGACGAGCAGTAACCCATGAAGATCCTGGAATTAGGGTTTGAGATGGTTAGGAAGAACAAAAATTTGATGCCCCATCCCTAGAAAGGGTATTTAGGGGTTGGGCGTGTCACAGTGTCAAGTAGTAAGAAGTCTTGGTCGATCACTGTTAGTTTTGAGGCTTGCCTTTGTCTAGATTTTTCTTTATGAATGTTTGTATTGCATTTCTTTAAGTATTATTAAGTAAATCAATAACTCTTATTAGTTTATGGAAATCAAAATACTTTACATAAGGTGGTTCATTACATCAAAATTAGATATGTTACATGTAGTTAGTAATATTATTTTTCCTTTGAATTATTTGCACATGTTTATCAAATAAGGCATTGGGGTGGATCATAGGACTGCATGGGATGCAATACCCCTCGGGTGGGTTTTCTTGGATTTTTTGTTATCTATGATATTTTATTTTGATTTAAGTTGTGAAGGATCAAAGCTTGAATATAATTAAGTGTCGATATGTCACCCACATTCTCACTATAGATTGGGTGGTTACATATTTCAATCATCATCATTCACCCTCTTACAAATTCACTCATGGTGATCCGATTGACTTGGGGCACTCTCCAAATCACCTTCCTCCCTTGGGGGATGAATGGTAAAATCCCCTTAATAAGATGTGTGATGAGATGTAATGTTTTTTGCAAATTTGGATTTATAATGTTGCATATATTCAATGTTTGGCATTTTCTTATCCAAATATTCAATCGATGTTATTGTTCTCTTTTTAGAACTCCACTTTTTACATCTGCTACACTTGTGATTTTGTTTACATTGCGATGTTGCACCCCTTATTGATGAAAATTATACATTTGTATTTCAAACAATATCAACTAGAGATTTCTACTATGCAAATTGAATATCTTGATGAGATGACACAAAAAATTGAAGATCTACAATGGAAATGGTTTCAAACTATCATTATGTAGATTCCTTTTTTACCTCAATGTTATTTGAGTAGCCTGGAAAATGAGTGAGCACACACTAGATTGCAAGCATTTCAAGAAATCCAATGTCAAACACTCTAATTCTAAATATTAATAGAATTGTCAACAACCCATGTGGGTCTAGATCTCACCTAGTTTCAAGTTCAAGAACTGGGCATGCCCTACCTGGGTTTCCCTCTCAGTTAGCTTGGAACTCAAGAAACCTAGATTTCTCAATTAGAGTGCATCGTATTGTTGTGCCCACTGAAGAAAACTCGACAACTAGTGCACCATCCACAACAATAAGAGTTTGAGAAAGAGCAATCATGGAAGTCCAAGAGAACCCTCAAGGTGTGCAAGAAAGCAAAGGTATAATAGACAATGTGATTCAAGGTATAAATGGAAGGTATAGCAAATTGGCAGAAAATCCATGTGTCTATAATATTGCAACCCTCTAATCTCAATACCAAACACAAAAAGAAGAATAGGTTCCCTCTATTTCCAAAAGTTTCCAAAACCTTATGCATTTTGACCAAAGGTGTAAGGACGTTACCACCTTTTAACTCTTGTATTAATTGTCTAAGTTATTTTATTATTTTATTTAATTTTTTAAAACATGTCAAGAAAAGTTGGGCGGTGTATATATATATATATATATATATATATATATATGATGTGAATTTTTTAAGAAAATTTATCTTATAAAAAATTTCTTAGAACTCGTACCCAATTTGGACCCTTTGTATAACTATATTTTATTTAAATAGAATATAACATTAAAGATGTGAAGTTTTGTTTTAAGGGCATTTATCTTATCTAAAATTCTCAAAACTCATACCCAATTCCAACTCTTTGTATAACTATATTTTATTTAAATAAAATATAACATTAAAATTTTGATCCTAATTTTAGAACTTTATAATTATATTAATGAACTAAAAATTGTTGATAAATTTTTTTAATATAATTTAATCTTATAGTGTAGTCAAATATTAAATTCAAACATGAGACTTTATTGTTGT
The DNA here is from genome assembly GCA_009831015.1 of Picea engelmannii. Classification (NCBI taxonomy): domain Eukaryota; kingdom Viridiplantae; phylum Streptophyta; class Pinopsida; order Pinales; family Pinaceae; genus Picea; species Picea engelmannii. The sequence continues at coordinate 137,077 of ML793595.1, forward strand.
GGGACAAGAGGCACCCTCTACTCCGTGATTTAACTAAGACCATATACTTTAAAAGAAGTGATTAATAAGACTTAGGATAAGTTTATCACTCTATCTCTAAAAAAAAAAGGGTAAAAATGTTTTCAATATCTACACTTAAATTTATGCAAAGTTCTTTCTAACCAAATTGTATTGGAAAGTTCCCTTGCGAAACAACTTCCCTCCCACTAGTCTCAATGAAAGAAGAATCTTGTAGAAAATGAAAAGGCGGCATGAAATCAAAGGATTGATTAACCAATTCATGTGATACCATTAAATATGGAAAAACAATAACAAACGAGGAAGATAAGCCACATAATGGCTCTTACCTACCCATAATGAAAGCACATAACATATAGTTAGAGTGAGCTCATAGCTAAGGAAAAGGAATTTTCTGGGTGTTTTCCATTGGTGGGGGTTGTTTATCACCTCGGAGTTATCCTTCCTCTTTGCGATGATGTTATTGAATGAATAAGATAATTAAGCTCCCACCAACAACAATCATAGAAAAAGTGCTTTACCATCTTGCCCATACATAGTCATACAATTCTAGGGGGAAATTTCATCCTCATACCTTCCTACGTTGATCAGGGATTTTTATGGCTTGTTATGAGGGTTTGATCATTCGTTATAAGTATTCCATCAATGTTCAGGTCAAACAAAAAAGGGTGGGGTCCAATGTGTTCATATCCGGAAAAGGTGGACAAAATATTGTGATGAACAATTCTGATCAACTACAAGAGTTTTTTCTATATTTCATATACAAATTTCACTAAGTCAAACACAAATTGTTCATCACAATTTTGATCACTCTAAGTGTTTGTCTTAATCAAATATTTTGATATGCATAAAGTGTTTATCTTAATCAATTGTTTTGATCCACATAATTGTTGGGTAAGAAATTTGTTGCAATTTAGACCTCATAAGCCCACTTTTCTAAGGTGAGCTTTCACCTTAACGTGAAAGAAAGAAGGTGAAAGCAAGGTGGCATGAAATGAATGTTTTTAAGTGAAGAGGGGCAATGCACTTTACATGAATACAATTACAAACAATTTAACCTAATTATAGGTAATAAAGACATGGGGATGTCTCTTTTAAGTTGTTTTTTAAGCCCCACACACATAAATTTAATCTTAGCTTTTGAATATTATCTTAAGTTTGTATATGTTTTCAGCTTATCAATTCCAAATTATCATTGTGAAAGATATAAATTGGTAAAAGCAAAGAAATAAAAAAAAAAAAAAACCTTTAATATATACAACTACTATTTATGGTTTTTAATATAGATGTTGTTATTACAACAATATCTCGACATGCTTCTTATAATTGATCATTTGTAAAACACAATATAATAATGGTATATTTAATGTGAATTCCAATTGAAATTGATTTTCAATGTAGATGTTGTTACTACTGTTATCCCCTATCCTAGGGATAACTAAGGAGATTATATCTCGAGGCCCATAGGTCCTAGACATGGAGTATCGAGAGCCATATTGACTTGAGCTTGGCCCTGGAGGGCCCATCTTTTCTTCAAAGCCTCCTATTTATCAGCAGCAACAACATCCATTCCATCGGCATGGTTCCGAGGTAGCAATGGGTCTTGCTCCATGAGGTAATGAGTCTGAGTATTATGGTATGTGTCACTCTGATTCTCAAAACATTTGAATATGTGCATTGAATTCTCTTTTGTTTCATGACGCTTGCTTGGAAATTATGCCCTTTAACTTTTCCATACCTGGGGAGGAAGACAAAGTTCCCTAGTAAGTTGGTTCCATTAGGAATGAGTTTCCACTGGGTGGGTCTATGAAATGTCATCGTCCATTCCTTCCATACTTATCACTTTTCATCATTGTCCCTCTCATTTATCCCCTACATTGGTTCAGGCATTGGGTTTGCCAAGCTAGTAAGGGTTGTACCTTTCCTTGTGGGAAGAAAGGGCTGAAGGCCCAAAGGGTAAAACTAGCTGGCAAAAGTTAAAAGCCACGATCAAACCTTGATATTCTTTGCCCAAGGATCCCCGAGAAAGAAATAAAAATCTTCTCAGCAAGAAAAAGGGGGGACCCATAAAATAAAATAAAACTCAAGTCCTAGTTGGTGGATAGGGGGTCTCATCATGAGCCAACCTATTAGGTCCATGGGAATGTAGCAGTATGACACTACTATTCATCTGGTCACCACACCAGGGTAGTGGCTCTTGGTGGAATAGCCAAGAGAAAGGGGGTCTCATCACGAGCCAGCCTTCTCATTTCCGTGAAATGCTTGTGGGTAACGTTGTCACCACTGGTTACCACTCCAGGCCAGTGTGCTCCATCTATTCTCTTGAAATAAAAAGCAATAAGACAAAGATTAAAATGGAATTGAATGGGATAGAAAACAATTGCATCCATGACAAGGTGCATCTCACCCTCTACAGAGGCACCCACAGGTAAGACCTACATTTCCCTGTTATCACTGCACCCCTTGCCCAAACCTACCCTACACCATCTCATGCATTTACATTACCTATATTGGTATTCACATGGAAACACCTCACACCTGAGGAGGGTTATCCTAATCATACATCCTGAGACCCTCTCCAAACTTGGCTGGTTAAATAGCATAATGTATTTGAGCATTTGTTTGGGTAAAGGGGGGTTTGATGCACATGGCTGGGTAACTTGATTATTAGATGTGATTGACATTGCTATGATCCCTATTACTTATGAGCCCATGGAGAGAGTGCTTGTTGTTGTTGCAGGACCATGCCCGACGGACAAGTACATATGGGGAGATGATTAGCTCGGAACTCCATGAGGCTAAAATCCCACCAGATCGATGTTGAGACCCCAACCAAGGGAAAAGGAATACCGGAGGCTTGCACGAGAGAAAAGGGAGGAATTTCCACCAGAGGCACTTTGGCAGGCCTGGACCCAAGGGGTATTTCCCTCCCACCATGACGTTCTCCTTTGAAGTCCCCCGACATCATCATTCTGAGCCTTGTCATCATCCAGTTGAGTTTTTAAGCTTGAGGACGGCTTGGTTGGCACATGTGGCAGTTTCTGAGGGGTATTGAGCCCTAACGTTTCACTTTGGAGGCCTAGTGTTCCAATAAGGGGCCCAACTCCACCCTAGGAGGGGCATGACATCAGCCCTAAAGGATAAAATTAGAATTTTAATTGTCAATTTTATGTAAAACTAGATTTTTTATGTAAACTGGCCATGTCGGCCTTTTTTGACCTAAAATGTAATTAAAGGTCACTTGTATTGTATAAATAAGGGGAAAATCTCTTATATGTTTCATCATATTTCACTCACACAAGTGTGAGGTCTAAAATTCAACCTCTTTTAAGGCTTATTGGCTTAACTAAGTGGTGCGCAACTCTTGGAGGGAGCTTATCTTGGTGTATTTTTGCATTTTCATGGTGGAAATTATTCAACTAGGGTTTGTGACTAGATTATTCTCGGTGAAGTGGTATAAATATGCAATCCTTCTTTATTTTGAATGGTTATGGTGTATTTACTTTTTCATTTATAAGATTATGAAATTTATAGTGTGAAACCCTAGGAGAAAAGCACATGTTATTGTCCTTTTCTTAACAAACTTCTCACCTACTTGATTTTGTTAGAAGACACCTCCCTTGAAGGATATACTAGATCCCTACCTTAGTAGCACTCTAGTACTATTGCTTCATTAAGCTTTCATACTTTTATTTCAAGCTTGACCTAAAGAAGAAGGAAAATCGCTAGGGCCTAGGGTTACCTACTTTCCAGCAACTTTTCCTTCTAGGGTTTTGGATGATTGAGGCCTTAGGTTACTAACACCTCAACCATCCTCCCTCTTCCTTTAGCTCACCCATTATCATTTTTTTCCCTCTAAGAAATGTCACTGCAATAGTGACTCCATTTACCCTAAAGGAACTAGTTCATACCTTACAAGTGATTGATTGACTAAAACAACCTTTAAACCATCTACCTTAAGATATTTACTAACCATTTCTAACCTTAGATTGAACTAACCTATTAAGTATCTTGTTTTTGTTGCAAAATATTGCTACAACCATCTATAATAGTTGCAAAATCATCTTAAAAATAAGTGTTAAAGCTGATTTTTCATTGCCTTCATTACTTCTGACAAATACTAGCATTTTTCCAAGTTTATGTTATCATTTTTTGTCATTATTGAAGCTTTATTGAGGCATAATTGTGAAGTTATTGCTATATATACATTGTTGTTATAAATATTTGTGTTTCTTCAACTTTTATATCAGCTTGTGTTTTTTATCAAAGTCTATGGTTTTATGAAGCACTAACATCATATGGTACTTGCAAATAGCAATTTTCTTGTTGTCTTGTTCTAGGCAAGAACATTCAAATATTACTTTGTTTCATCTAATTAAACCCTTTGGGAATTTTTTATCAGAGTGACCAGTGAGAGGGGTGAGACTTTCCTGATACTTTTACCTTAGCCTTACTAAACCCCCAGGTCATCGGGGACGTCTCCCCTGGGATTCTACCCTAAAGAGAAAGAGGTGTCTTATTTAGGTGACAGTGATAGGACAACCTCCTGTTACGCCAATTTATTATCCACTTGCCTTTGGCTTTTGGGCAAGTAAAAAATGCACGATAACATTTTGGCGTCGTTGTCGAGGAACACTGCGTTAATTCTCCTCAAAGAAGACACTTTTCGGTAAGCCTTTCCTCAAAATACTTTATCTTACATAACTTACCTAGTGACTCCACTGAGGGTGATTCCCTCTTTTCTCTTTGATGATCCCTAGAAAGATTATCTGGCGACTCCACTAATGACAAAGCCAACCATGGCCTCTCAATGGGACCCGGGAAATTTCAAACCCTTAGACATGAGTAAAATCCCGGGATACCCTCAACAAATGCCCCTGAGGTATGAAAAATGGCTCCCTAGATTCATTGGTAGTGACGGAGTTAGAGCCGACAATCACATGGATGATTTTTGGGATTTCTTTCAACTCCACCCTATCAGTGATGATGTTGAGGATTTGGCAATGAAACTTTTCTCTGCCACTCTTCATTGCAATGCTATAGAATGGTATGATGATCTCCCTAATGCTAGCATCACATCTATGGACTAGTTAGAAGAAACATTTCTCAAGAAATGGGGTATTAAATTGACGGATATCCAAATTCTACTAAAAAGACTTAAGTATGTAAAACAAACTAAGAATGAGAGTGTCAGGGAATTCCAAGATAGATTTCAAAAATTTCTATGGAAAATTTCTATAAGCCATCAACCTGAAGACAAATGCCTTGCTTACCTCTATACTGATGCACTCGTGGTGCATTTAAGGTTTGTCCTCCGTAAAAAGAGCCCAAAAACACTCAATGAAGCTTATAACATGGCTATAAAAATCGAGGCAAATATCTCTTTGTTCAAATAAGGACACCTCCTTACCCCATATACTCTTAGTTTGGAGAGATTAGTTTCCCTTGGGAACTTTACTAGTAATTTCCAAGAAATAGGGGAACAATTCATCAACCAACAAGAGGTTGAGGAGAAGGATCCTAATGAGGTTTTCCAATCCCATGAGGAAGAGCAAGAGGTTACTCATTCTTCTGTCGAGGATAATGAAAACGTGGTTGAAGAGTGAGGGTCTAAAGGTATCAAACATGATGATGAAGTATTGATGTATGCTCCTCCCTCTAATGAAGCCATTCAAGAGCCTATTCCCCCTACACAAGAAGAAGAGGACGAGGTTAGTCACTTTCCCTTCCAAGTTTTTGATGACACCTTGTTCTATAATTTAGAAAGGAAATATTTGGACAAGGAAAAACCTCCTTATTATGAAGTTGAATATGTAGAAACAATTCACGAGGACGAAACAATGATGCATGTTCTTCCATCTAATGAAGTCATCCAAATCCTCGAATCTCCTGCACAAGAAGAAGTAAATACAATAAGTTATTTTCCTTTCCAAGAGTCTGATGATGCTTTATTTTATGATTTGAAAAGTGAAGAAGTGTTAGAGGAGCCCTTGGATGTTTTAAGCCCTTCATGTTATGACAAATTTGATGACTATGTTGATAATATTGATGAATTCATACATGTCGGAAAGCGTAAATGGGATGTGATTGGATATGACGGGGATCCCATTTACGACATTGAGGGTCATTTCCAGAATTTTCCTTTAGAACTATCATATGAGGTTACTAATAGTTTTGACATTTGGCAACAAGAAGATGATATGATTACAAACCTTTTTTAGACACCCAAGGATGACCGGGTGATATGTTCTCCTAATGATTTTCGGTCATAACTTGAGGATTTTGATGAATATTCCTTTGAGCACTTGGATTTATTCCATGAAGAAGATTATCAACCACCGTTGTGCTCGGATATTGATAAAGGTGAGGACAATGCTTGCCCAGAGAATGGTCCTTATGACAATGTCTCCCAGCTCCCTTTGACTATTTCATCTCGATATATCACTAAAGGTGTAGTTGGGAAGCATGTCCTTTGTCTTAAGTTTTCTCTGAGGCAAAGCTTACTTTTAGAATTCAAGAGTAGGTTGAATACCTCAAGAAGAAGTTTGTTATCTCAATTTTCCAGCCTTCCCTTAAGAAATTGTCAGCCATCCCCAAGGTTCTTGTTAGTTCCGTCCCACACCTCACATTGTGAATACATCTAAGGTAGCCAACCTTCATACTCTTTGAGTCAGTCTATTGAACCTTTGATTTTTCACGATCCCTTTCTGAGATGGATTGAGCACTTTCCTAAAGGTGTGAATTGGCATGATTTTCAACCTCCCTCCCGCCTCCATGAGCTAGACTTTACAATTTCCAATGATACAATACATTTTCTAACTCATGTTATTTGTGTGCTTGACTTATCATTGTTTTGGCTTATGATGAAGCACAGAGGCAGGTATTATGAGACATTCCTAGGATGGTTTCATTGGCTATTCGACTACACCTAGCATTCAACCAACAGGTAAGTAGAGGTAAGAAAGTAGACATTTGCATTCATTGTATATACCATTTGCATATCATGCTAGAGTAGTTGTATTTCCATTTGTATATATATGATTTTTTACTCGTATTTCATTGTATCATATATGATTAAGGGGTGATATCACCACCCCAAGAGATTACTGATCATTTTTTTTTAGATCTCGCAGGTCACAAGTCATGCCAGAGATGTTGAGGTTCTCATGCACTCTATGATGAGCACATGTCCCCGTGTTGGAGCAAGATGTTATCCCCTATCCTAGGGATAACTAAGGAGATTATGTCTCGAGGCCCACAGGTCCTATACATGGAGTACCGAGAGCCATATTGACTTGATCTTGGCCCTGGAGGGCCCATCTTTTCTTCAGTGCCTCATATTTATCAGTAGCAACAACATCCATGCCATCAACCTAGTTTTGAGATAACAGTGGGTCTTGCTCCATGAGGTAAAGAGTCTGAGTATCATGGTATGTGTCACTCTGATTCTCAAAACATTTGAATATGTGCATTGAATTCACTTTTGTTTCATGACGCTTGCTTGGAAATTATGCCTTTTAACTTGCCCATAATTTGGGGGGATGACAAAGTGCCCTAGTAATTTGGTTCCCTTAGGGATGAGTTTCCATTGGGTGGGTGTATGAAATGCCATCGTCCATTCCTTACATACTTATCACTTTTCATTATTGTCCCTCTCATCTATCCCCTACATTAGTTCGGGCATTGGTTTTTCCAAGCTAGTAAGGTTTGTACCTTGCCTTGTGGGAAGAAGGGGCTAAAGGCCCAGAGGGTAAAAGTAGCTGGAAAAAGTTAAAATCCAAGATCAATCCTTGATATGCTTCGCCCAGGGATCCCCAAGAAAGAAATAAAAAGATTCTCAGCAAGAAAAAGGAGGGACCCATAAAATAAAATAAAACTCAAGACTGAGTTGGTGGATAGGGGGTCTCATCATGAGCCAACCTATTATTTCCATGGGAATGTAGAAGTATGACACTACTATTCATCTAGTCACCACACCAGGGTAGTGGCTCTTGTTGGCATAGCCAAGAGAAAGGGGGTCTCATCATGAGCCAACCTTCTATTTTCCATGAAATGCTTGTGGGTAACATTGTCACCATTGATCACCACGTCGGGGCAGTGTCCTCCAGCTATTCTCTTGAAAGAAAAAGAAATAAGACAAAGATTAAAAGGGAATTGAATGTGATAGGAAACAATTTCATCCATGACAAGGTGCATCTCACCCTCTACAGAGGCACCTACAGGTAAGACCTACATTTCCTTGTCATCACTGCACCCCTTGCCCAAACATCCCCTACACCATCTCATGCATTTACATGACCTAGATTTGTCTTCACTTGGAAACACCCCACACATAAGGTGGATTATCCCAATAGGACACCCTAATACCCTCTCCAAACCTGGATGGTTAAATAACATAATGTCTTTGAGAATTTGTCTCCGTAAAGGGGGGTTTGATGCACATTTTTGGGTAACTTGATTATTAGATGTGATTGACATTGCTATGATCCCTATTACTTATGATCCCATGGAGGGCGTACTTATTTTTGTTGTAGGACCATGACCGATGGATAGGTACATATGGGGAGATGATTAGCTCGGACCTCCATGGGGATGAAATCCCACCAGATGGATGTTGAGACCACAACCAGGGGCAGAGGAATACCGGAGGCTTGCACCAGAGAAAAGGGAGGATGTTCCACCATAGGCACTTTAGCAGGCTTGGAACCAGGGGAGTCTTTCCCTCCCACCATGACGTTGGCCCTTGAAGGCCCCTGACATCATCATTCTGAGCCTTGACGTCATCCAGTTGGGGTTTTAGGCATGAGGATGGCTTCGTTGGCACTTGTGGTAGTTTCTAAGGGGTTTTGAGCCCTAATGTTTCACTTCGGAAGCCTAGCGTTCTAAGAAGGGGCCCAACGCCACCCTAGGAGGGGCATGACATCATCCCTAAAGGATAAAATTAGGTTTTTAATTGTCAATTTTATGTAAAATTGGATTTTTGATGTAAACTGGCCATGTCGGCCTTTTTGGACCTAAAATGTAATTAAAGGTCACTTGTATTGTATAAATAAGAGAAATATCTCTTATATTTTTCATCATATTTCACTCACACAAGTGTGAGGTCTGAAGTTCGGCCTCTTTTAAGGATTTTTGGCTGAACTAAGTGGTGCACAACTCTTGGAGGGAGCTTATCTTGGTGTATTTTTTCATTTTCATGGTGGAAATTCTTCAACTAGGGTTTGTGACTAGATTATTATCGATGAAGTAAGTAGAAATCTGCAATCCTTCTTTATTTTGAATGGTTATGGTGTATTTACTTTTTCATTTATAAGATTATGAAATTTCTAGTGTGAAACCCTAGGAGAAAAACACATTTTATTGTCCTTTTCTTAACAAACTTCTCACCTACTTGATTTTGCTAGAAGACACCTCCCTTGAAGGATATACTAGAGCCCTACCTTAGTATCACTCTATTAGTATTAATTCATTAAGCTTTCATACTTTTATTTCAATCTTGACCTAAAGAAGAAGGAAAATCGATAGGGCCTAGGGTTACCTACTTCCTAGCAACTTTTCCTTCTAGGGTTTTGGATGATTGAGGCCTTAGGTTACTAACACCTGAACCATCCTCCCTATTCCTTTATCTTACCCATTATCATTTGTTTCCCTCTAATAATTGTCACTACAACAATGACTCCATTTACCCTAAAGGCACTAGTTCATACCTTGCAAGTGATTGATTGACTAAAACAACCTTTAAACCATCTACCTTAAGATCTTTACTAACCATTTATAACCTTATATTTAACTAACCTATTAAATATCTTGTTGTTGTTTCAAAATATTGCTACAACCATCTATAACAACAACAAAATCATCTCGAAAGCAAGTTTTAAAGCTAATTTTTCATTGCCTTAATTACTTCTCACAAATACTAGCATTTTGCCAAGTTTATGTTATAATTTTTCGCCATTATTGAAGCTTTATTGAGGCATAATTGTGAAGCTAAGTCTATATATACATTGTTCTTATAAATACTTTTGTTGCTTCAAATTTTATATCAGCTTGGGATTTTTATCAAAGTATATGGTTTTATGAAGCACTAACATCATATGGTACTTGCAAATAGCAATTTTCTTGTTGTCTTGTTTTGGGCAGGTACATTCAAATATTACTTTGCTTCATCTTATTAAAACCTTTGGGACTTTTTTATCAGAGTGACATGTGAGAGGGGTGGGACTTTCCTGATACTTTTACCTTAGCCTTCTCAAACCCCCAGGTCACCGAGGGCATCTCCCCTAGGATTCTACCCTAAAGAGAAAGAGGTGTCTTATTTAGGTGACACTGATAGGACAACCTCTTGTTACACCAATTTATTGTTCACTTGCCTTTGGCTTTTGGGTAAGTACAAATTGCGCGATAACAACTACAACAATATCTCGAAACGCTTCTTATAATTGATCATTTGTAAGACACAATATAATAAAGTTATATTTAATGTGAATTTTAATTGGGGTAGGGATTTTGAAGATCTACGATTTGGATATCGGTGGCCACCCACCTATTCCAACTGGCACAAAACAATCTTCTGGCAACTTACTATATTTAGTAGTTTTTCGTTTCCTAAACTTTCGGGCCCATTTTGAGGACCTAAATGACATTTTTTTGGGATCAAGGACCTCAATGATAATCTGAAGGCTCTCATTGAGCCCCAAAACTGAATCTCCTTGACGATACCTTTCCAACGAGATATTGTGCGCCCCAAATGGAGATCATATGCCAAAGTTACACCCCCGAGAAGTTGATACAACAAACTATCCAAAGCGGGGTCCATAAAACTATTGGCGTTTCATCTTCCGGGTTTAGGGTTTTGGATTTTATTTATGTTAAAAAGGACTTGGAGCCTCATTTTAACATCATCTTCTTGCGAATGTGAGTAGCCGTCACATCTCTTCTCAGAGATAAGCTGCCACCATTCTAGCGAGTCTTTCACTATGTATTTTTACAGTCTTGTACATTTCGCCCATTAATAGAAATTTTGTATTATTGTATCTTTGTGTTTATGGTTATATCTCGAATAAATATATGTTATATTATTGGATATCTTATATGTCTCTGTACATTTCTTTATTATATCTCTTCTCTCATTTTGTGCCAAAAATAACCTAGATCAGTGGTATCAAAGCAGGCTTCTCTTGATCGTGTTTTTTAGTGCATGTCCAAGACAAGGTCCGAGTATAGCAAGTTGGATCTCTAGATTGTCTCTCTTGAGGACAATCTCTCTTGCATGCCCAAGAAACCCTCCATGGCGAAAGAAAATAAAAATGACGAAGCAAAAGATTATATTAATCTATTGCTTGAGCAAGCTCTCACGCGACATAGGGACGAAATGATGGAGAATTTTTCCCACATCCTTCAACGCCTGCCAATAAAAACAAGCATGTCTTCATCAAGAAGACACTTTGTATGCACCTCACCTTTCAAGGTACAAGTTAATTTTGATATTCTCATATTTGAAGAACAGATAGATGTGGATGCCCTAGAAAAATGGTTAAATCTATTAGGAGGTTATTTCTTTGTTTAAAATTTCTCTGATAGGGAAAATAGCACCTTCGTACTCCTTAAGGCTCTCCCCCGTGTCAAACATTGGTGGGAAACTTACTGGGATCAAATTTCCACAAAGGATTCTGGAATATATGGGGTCGAGCCCACTTGGGATTTTTTTGTGGATGTGGTCAAGGAACAATATTACCTTGTTGGTAACTATGAAGACCAGTACATGAGATGGATCACATTGTGTCAAGAGAGGGACCAACCAATGTCAGAGTTCACCAATACCTTCAATACCTTTCGCACCAAGCTGGGTATCAAAGACTCTGAGCAATGTTTGGTTCGGAAATACCATGGGGCTTTACACAGATACATCCAAACTGAAATGGATTTTCTGGACATATCATCACTGGGTGTTGCTTATTGATATGTTGTTAAAATCGAGCATAAATTTAAGCACCAGAACAAGCGGGATTTCGGGTCTGCAAATCCACAACAACCAAATAATAATAAAGACGTCCCCTAACCAAAGCATAATAATGACACTGGAAAATGGTGTGAATTCCACAAAATCCCCTAGCACAACACCGATCAATGTCGATCAAAATAGTCATTGGTGGCTGAGATCAAAGAAAACGAGTCGAACCTAGATTCAGACACTGATTCAAAAAATAATGGAAGGAGACAGATTATCGACACATATCCCACTGTTATTGTCACGATCGCAACAATTCAACCAGAATAACCAACAGATCCTGAAGAGGGGGAGCACCTCTTCCATTCACATATGTGGATGAAGGGGACCCCCTTACATTTCATTGTTGATAGAGGAGTCCATAATAACCTCATCTTAGCAGAGGTTTTCAAACAATTGGGGTTGTCAACAACACCACACCCACAGCCATACGACATCGGGTGGCTTCGCCAGGGATGAGATCTCTATGTCAGCCAGTAGTGTCACCTGTCCTATGGAATCTAGCCCTTCAAGGATGAGGTATTGTGTGATTTTACCCCTCTTGATGTCTATGATGTTCTTTTGCGCCAACCATATATGTGGAAATGCCACGTTGTTTATGAGTCTCGACCCCGTAGTGTCATTGTTACTCTGGGGGGTCAGCTCTACAGTATACGAGAGGTAGTTCCACCTCTTGTTCCAAAAAAACAGTGCTACAAGGTAATCTCTCATACTGCAAAATTCATCCTCTTCATAATCTATTCAAAAGTTGAATAGAAGGCCATTGCAACCACTGCAACCTCAACACCTTCCATCCAACAAAAGTAGATTACAAAATAGAAATAAGATATTGTTTCTTCACCTAATACGGTTCCTAAAAAATGCCTCGTCAAGCCAAGATACAACATGTTGGTTGAACATATTTAATCTCGCTAGCAATAGGTTCGTGATAGCCTTCCACAAACCAAGCAGCATAACGTCTCCAACAAGGCAAGCAACTCACCAAGATTCAGGTTCAGCAAACGCTTTCCCCTCTCCCCTGGGCACTCAACACAATGGAGACCATTGCTTCCTAAAGAGGGAGGATTGATCTAGGTGGATATCGGTGGTCGCCCACCTATTCCAACTGGCACAAAACGGTCTTCTAGAAACTTACTATTTTTAGCATTTTTTCGGTTCCTAAACTTCTGGGGCCATTTTGAGAACCTAAATGAATTTTTTTCATGATCAAGCACCTCAATGAGAGACAAAGCCTCTCATTGATCCCCCAAAATGAATCTACTCAACGATACATTTCCAACGAGATATCGTGTGCACCAAATGGAGATTGTATGCCAAAGTTACGCCCTCGGGAAGTTGATACACCAAACTACCCAAAACAGGGTCCACAAAACTGTAGGCTTTTCATCTTCCAAGGTTAGGGTTTTGGATTTTGTTTTATGTTAAAAAGGCCTTGGAGCCTCATTCTAACATCATCTTCTTGCGAATGTGAGTAGTCGTCACATCTCTTCTCAAAGATAAGCTACTACCATTCTAGCGAGTATTTCACTCTGTATTTTTACAGTCTTGTACATTTCACTCATTAATAGAAATTGTGTATTATTGTATCTCTATGTTTATGGTTATAACTCTAATAAATCTCTGTTATATTATTGGATATCTGATATATCTCTGTACATTTCCTTATTATATCTTCACTCTCATTTCATGCCGAAAATAATCTGGATCACTTTCGATTAACTCTTTTTACGAGAGGCCGACGGTTTGGTAGGAAGGCTTGTCATGCTTATTTATTTTTTCAGTCTCTCAACATGGATAAATACGATCCTTTATTGGACTACAACAAGGACACATTTTCATAATCAAACATCTTTCCACTTGAGCCTAGTTTTGGAGCTCACGTGGCTTGTAGTGATAGAGACTCTAAAGTGTCTTCTCCTTTGGGGCCTGTAACAAATGATTTTTCACTAAGTAGTGAAGAGAAGGA
>ML793595.1:174522-186747 GCA_009831015.1 Picea engelmannii
ATTGTGCATGGTGTATTATGGTGTATTGGTGTAACTCTTATACTATTGTTCATTGCTCATTGGATATAGTTGAATGGTTTAAGTATAAGTTGAAAAAGGTTTTAAATTGTAATTGATACTAATTCACCCCCTTCTCAGTATCAACAGTTTTACTCACAGTAATAACAGAGGAAAAACTGTAACTGAACAAATATCCAATATATGGACCACAGTAGATGTGTTACTAAATTGTACTCTTTCAATCTTCAAGAAACATGGAATGAAGAAAATAAGATTATGAAATGGTGATACACAGAAAGCATATAACTCAAGGAAATGAGACATAAAATCTTGGTCTTCTCTTTCTATTTGGTATTCAGAAAGTTTTATTTTACATTTGGACAGAAGAATCCTTACATTCGGCCAAAAGTAGCCTAGAATAGATCTTTGATTTGTTTATTTATACAAAAATGTTTTAACCAAAAGTAGTTAGACATTCCACATTCTTCGTTCTCAAATAGAATACAATCAAAACTAAAAGATACAATGAAGATATTTTTGGATCTGCTGAGATTTATTTTACTCGTTGGCACTTCACTTACCCTCTATTTGCTTGTGGATGTACTTGGTTTTTTCTAATCCTTGAATTGTGCATGTAGTTTCGTTAATGCAACAACGAACTTGGAAGGTTCGACATTTGCATAGTCAATGAATCTTGCTTCTTTATTTCTTTGCATGGCACCTTGACTTTTCAAAAGTTGTTGTTAACCCTCCTGTGAGAAGTAAAACCCGTGAGCTTCAAAATGTTGAATGCGACAATTTCGGATCCTAATGGAAAAATACTTTGAAGATTGAAATGCCTTTATTTACAGAAATATTAATGTATAGATATCCTCACATTAATCTATTGACAGAGTAATCATCTGTTAAATTTATTACCTGGCGGTCGCAACACTTTTCCAAATCTTTTACCCTAGTCAGTTGGACGTATTATTAATAATTAAGATAAAGTACTTCGGCAGTTTGGCATTCGGGAATTTTGAATGCAAAATAATGGATATCTCCCGAAGGTCGAATTCACGGAGCAGTTAATCAACCCTTAATCACTTTTTTGTTTGAATTAATCATGGTTTAAAGTCACTTTTTAATTTTAAATACTTTGAGACTCCGGAACTTCGAAGCTCCGGGAGTTCGTGAGCTTGTATGTGCGGTCAGTACTTCGACAGTTCGACATTCAAGAGTTTTGAATGCAAAACAATAGATATCTCCCGAAGGCCAAATTCATAGAGTGATTACTTATCATTAATCACAACTACTTAAACCTATTTAGTTCATTAAGCTTTAGTGTTTTATTTATCATAAGCATTTGGGTGCTTCGGGACTTCGGTGCTCCGGCGCTTCGGCACTTTGGCGCTCCAACGCTCATTTGAATTTGTTCTTGACTTATCTCCCGAAGGACAATCTCCCGGAGTGATGTGGCAATGATGACGTCACTTTTGATGATGTGTCATAAAAAGTGAGTGACACGTGTCACTTAAAATCATGCGAATGATATGACTAAAGTGCCAAAAAAAAGTGCCACGTGTGAGCAAAATAAAGATTGACAGGTGGCATGTGACTCATCGGTAGATCTATTTAAAATACTTTCGCGGGAACATGTATGCGGGACTCCGAAGCTTCGAAACTTCGGGATTTTTAGATCTTTAAACATCACGCAATTTTAGAACTCTGAAGCCACGAGAGCCGTCAAACCGGATGATTAAAACCTTTTAACGGATAGTAATGGATGTGTCGTGTCAAGGTATATGGATATGTTGTGTCAAGGTATAACAATCATATCTTTTATTCACAAAAGAATGATATTAAGTTTTTTTTTTCATAATTTATTTTTAAAAGATAAAAAAAAAAAAACTTCAAAGTTTATTTTTATTTGAAAATTTCTAAAGTGTTCTAATAGGTCCACTTGGAATGAAGGCAATAAATGTGAGGCTCAATATTTGTTTTTGTTATCAGCCAAAGAAAAAGTGCAATTCTTTACAGGTTTTTGGTGACTCAAAATTGGCTTTCAATTGGATGAAGGGGAAAACCAAATTCAAAACTCTGGTTTTTACAACGTGGCCATCCTAATCAAAGAGTTTTCCTCCTCGTTCTCTCACATTTCTTTATCCCACGTTTACACGCAGTTCAACTCACACTAGCTAACGCTCTGTCAAAGGACAGTTTGATCTTTTGAAGATTGTATTTTATTTCTTCTTAAAATATAAATATGTATGTTTTTTCATTAGGAAAAAAATGTGAAGTCCAATTGACATTGTTTTGAGTATTTAGACGAACCTTTTAAAATAGAATAAAAATTAGAGTGACAATGGATTTATAATTTATTCGATACATTGCAAACTCCTTTATTATGGAACTTTTAGCATTCAAAAGTTAAAAAAAAAAACTTTTCATGGATCCCACTTCGCCATATGCAAGCCTCACAAATAAGATTTCATATGCTAATTTGCAACGATAAATTCACAAAACAACATATATTATGATAGCATGATCAGAAGTAAAGGAATATTGGTACAACATGACCCTATATCAAATCATATAGTGGCCATATTACTTATTTCTGTTTAAAGTGAAATTTATTATATTTATAAAAAAATTATTAAGAAATAAGTTAATAAATTTGTTATAAATTCATTTTAAATGAATAGTCTATTCAAAAAGTGAAATTTATTATATTTATAAAAAATTATTAAGAAATAAGTTAATAAATTTTATAATATATAACATTAATATTATAAAGAAAAAATAAAACACTAAAACATATAGTTAAAATATTTTTAAATTTATAAA
Source organism: Picea engelmannii (assembly GCA_009831015.1). Lineage (NCBI taxonomy): Eukaryota > Viridiplantae > Streptophyta > Pinopsida > Pinales > Pinaceae > Picea > Picea engelmannii. Next base: position 177,349 of record ML793595.1, read on the forward strand.
TAAGTTAATAAATTTGTCCTAAAAATATTTAATTTTAATTAAAAATAAGTTAATAAATTTTATAAATTTATTATATAACAATATGCTCTTAAATAAACAAAATTAAACTGTATATAAATATAAAATTTGAATATATAATTTTTATTAAAAAATAAATTAAAAAATTTAATAAATTTGTTAAATAATAGTATGATTTTGAAAAAAAAAATTAATCATTATATGTAAACATAAAATTTATATAAATTGTATTCATTTATTAAAATTATTTTAAAATTTTTATATTAAATTTAACATTATATATTTTAATTTTTTTAATATTTTTTAATAATAAATTTTATATTAAACACTATATCAAAAATGTAACAGTATATAAATTATTAAATATTAAAATAAAAACAAAAAGCAACATTATAACAATTATTAAAAATAAAAATAAAATCTAAATTATTTTTTAATAATAAATTTTATATTAAGCAATATATCAAAATATAACATTATACAAATTATTAATTATTAAAATAAAGACTTAAAAAACATTATAACAATTATTAAAAACAAAAATAAAAACCAAACTCAAATTTATTATATACAAATTTTATGAGAACATTCATCAATATAAGTTAAAATATGTTAATTAATTTGTTTAATTTCCAAAAATAACAATTATTAAAAATAAAAATAAAAACCAAACTCAAATTTATTATATAAAAATTGTATGAGAACATTCATCAATATAAGTTAAAATATGTTGATTAATTTGTTTAATTTAAAAAAAAATTACACAAAAAATTTATTTAGTGTAATTCAGATTTTTTGATATTATAAAAATGCTAAAACTTAAAAAAATACTTCAAAAATAATAAAATTATAAATAATGTGATACTATAAAAATGCTAAAGCCTAAAAAAATAAATACTTCAAAATTAATAATTTATAAGAATTACATAATAAAATTAAGTTTTGTGAGTTGAGTGTTTTAAATTTTATGTAAAAAGAGTTACTTTTAAATTTATATTCTATATCATCTTTGAATTACAAAAAAGTGTTAAAAAAAACTCTCCAAAAATTTTTGAAAATCTTATTTCATATAATTAAAAAAATTATGATTTTTCACCACTCTAAATTCAAAGTCTGTTTTTTTCCTTTTTTATATTATTTTTTTCTAATTTGCTTAATATTTTTCATTGTTAAAGAATCAATACAATGAGATCTAACTCTTTTTTTTCTTCATTCTATGTTTAAATAAAGAATAGATGAACTTATCAAATCTGACAATATCAATGAAAATAAACTTCATTAAATTAAATCCAATAATCAAAATCAATCATCTACTACACAAAGTCATATATGATTATACAATCTCTAAAGCACTAACAAAGTATTTCCTCAAATCCAACAGAGTACCTCAAGCCAACCAATATATTTCACATAGTCAAAGTTGATCACTATATGAAGGATTCATCATTGAATGAACTTCAAGTGTTTCTTAAAATTAGGCTCACTCCTTCATCATTCTCAAGCTATCTTTAATATGTACCTTAAACCAAATAATTTCTTCTTGTGCAATATAATTCATTAATTATATATGCCCCTTTTGTGTGTTCTCAGAAACAACTTCGAAGTATGGAAGCATAACACCTCAAAAATTGTTCACTTCAAGACACATGACATGATGTGGTTGGTCATGTCGTCGAGGAGACCTCTTCCACTAGATCCTTTATCATCATGGCATAGCCTTCAACTGATGTGGTGTGAATACAAGTGGCAACATGACCTTCAACTGATGTGGTGTAACTACAAGTGGCAACACCCTATTTGTGCATTGTTGAAAGGAGCTTTAAAAATTCCACCTCAAGCCATTAAGGTACATGCTACTTCTTTTTATTTTCATCTCATGCTAGCTACACATGTTCCTTGGAAAAGGTGTTGACTAATCCACCCTAGGACATTAAGGTACATTATACGATTTCCATTTAAATCTTGGGATGGATATGAGTCATCGATCTCAACCCTGCCAAATCAACGTTAAGGAACTTTCTCACCTCTGCAAACATCCTCCCTTGGCATTTATTTATTCTCCAAGATGAGCCCAAAAGGTGTCATGTGTCCTCATGAAAACCACCCATGAGTGGAAGGATGCAGTACCCTAAGACTTCAAAGGAGATATTGAAACTTTAGACTCATTGATCTAAAGGAGATATTTTGGGCAGCATCGGGCAACCATTCTCCTCAGATTCGCCATGTGACTTGGCTAAGGAAAATGGCCTAGACATAGTCTTTATCCTTGATCATGTGACTTGACAAGGACCGACAAAGACTCGAGGCACATATGTATTGGGCAGACATTCTCCTCAAATGGCCATGTGACTTGGCTAAGGAGAATGGCCCAGGGCGTTGATGTTCTCCATGTATTAGCATCAGGAAGACATTCTCCTCGGATGGCCATATGTCTTGGCTAAGGAGAATGGCCCACGTGTAGTCTCTATCCTTGATCATGTAACTTGACAAGGACTGACAGAGACTCGAGGTGCTATGTGGGAAATGAACACATCAAATAGGTGCATGCTAGAGAAGATTACATCAACCAGGATCAAGGACAACCTTTCTAGAAAAGAAGAAGTGCCAAGAAGACAAGACGATGGCCATCTGACCATTAAAGACTCCCTTGGAATCAATTGAAGACCCAAGAAGAGAAGTCGGCCTCCACAAGTAAAAGACAAAAAACAATAAAGTAAAATTGAAGACCTGTCGAGAAGAGAAGTCGGCCCCACATGAAAAAGACAAATGACTTGACAAATATAATAAAGGTTCATTTCATTTAATTTGACACACTCACTCACTCATCTCTCACTCAAGAAACAAGGCACAAGTTTCAAGGAGGTCTTATTTGGGGTAAAATTTAGTGCAACTTGAAGTTCTTGGTATTTTATCTTGTGCGCTACCTCTTGGGAGTTGTGCTAGGCTTGGGAGGTGACTCTTTGATATCTCTTGGTCTATTTTGATGATGATAAACTTGTAAACTCTTGAATTGATTATTCTATAAGTAAGGTTGTTGGGCTTTCTCCCAGGGTTGGGTTTCCCGAGATAAATTATTGTGTTCTTGTGTCTATTGTGCATGGTTAATATTTCTAGATCTTGTTATTTTTGTTGCATTGTAATATTTGAGATTTTTAGTGTATAGTTATTCTATGATAACTGTGGCATGAAAGGAAATTTTGCATTGAAATTATAAAACAATAACTATCAGATATGAGAATCAACAAATTCAACATGTTATCATAGCTTTGTTCAAATATTGCCACTGCATAGTCATTGCACAGTCACAGAACTAGATCTTATCTAAAAAACGTTTGGCACTTTTCTTGAAGCGTTGGGGCTGATTCTTGCATATACTAGCTCACCCTAACCCAGCGCACCTACTAGTGCTCCCAGATTTCCAAAATGTCAAGGTTGAATTTTGGTTAAAGTCCAAGGTTGACTTTTGGTCAAAGTCAAAACATCTGGTCAAGATCAAAAGTCAAAGATGGTGTCGAATTTCAGAATAGAAAACACTTTTTCTTGTTATTGTTATTGTTCTTGGCAGGTTACCATAAAGACAAAGAAATAATATTCCCTTGTCATCGCTCTTAGAGGCATTATTACAGATAGTAGTGATACCTGGTTGGTTGAGAGTGGTGCTTCTAGGCACATGACAGGTTACCAAAATTCTCTCAAAAGTTTGACAGAGAAGAAATCATCATTATAAGTGGAACTTGGAGACAATTCCAAGTACGCAGTAAAATGAGTTGGAACCACATCATTCCAACTAGAATATGGAAACTCTCTACATATGAATGATGTCTTGTTTGTACCAGGATTAAGAAAGAATCTACTCTCTATCTCAGCATTGGAGGATAAACGTTGTAGAGTTGAATTTGTGGATGGACAAGTTCTTGTATGGCCTAAGAATTCGAACATTGACGCATCAGAAATGATTGGTGTTCGAGAGGGAGGATTATACAAACTATCAAGATGTCCAGCCCATGAATTGATACATGATAACACCAACTTATGTGAGCTATGGCATCGAATATTTTCTCACCTACACTACAAGGCCTTACCAGCATTAAGGAAGATGGTTACATGTATTCCAGAGCTCCGGGAAGAACATGAAGGAATTTTCAAGGGATGTACTCTTGGTAAGAATACCAAGGAACCTTATCCAAGCAGTGATAGTAGATCCAAAGGAATCTTGAATCTAGTGCATTCAGACGTATGTGGACCTATGACAATATCATCTTTGGCAGGCTTCTTGTACTATGTGATATTCATTGATGATTTCTCCCAGAAGAAATGGATCTACTTCTTAAATACTAAGGATGAAGTATTTAGTAGGTTCCAAGAGTTCAAGGCTCAAGTAGAGAACTTGACATGGAAGAAGATCAAGGGTTTAAGAACAGATAATGGAGGAGAATATAATTCCAAAGACTTCAATGATTTCTGCAAGAAAGAAGGGATCAAGAGGGAGTTGACAGTTCCTTACAACCCCCATGGAGGTAGTCAAGGCAATGATTCATGATAAAAATCTACCCATGTTCTTATGGACAGAAGCAGCCAACACAACAGTTTATATTCAGAACAGAAGTCATCATCAGATATTCAAAGATAAGACTCTTGAGGAGGCATTCACAGGAGTGAAACTAAATGTCAGCCATCTAAGGATCTTTGGTTTTCCAATATACATTCATATACCCAAGGAGAAGAGGCTGAAGCTAGAACCCTCCAGAAAAGAGAGAACCTTTGTTGGATATAGCGAAACTTCAAAAACCTACAGAATCTATATTCCAGGACAACATCAAATTGAAGTCAGTCGTGATGTTACCTTTAATGAAGAGATAGCTTTCAAGAGATCCAGAGAATCCCACATAGATATTTTTAGTGAGGAGTAGGAGGCTCTGAAGGATGATTGTATACATCCAACTAGTCCAACTAATCATCCTTTAGACCATCAAGAAGATCTAGCATGACCATTGGATCTACCTAGAGACATTCCAATGACCAGGAAGAGGCCAGCGTGGCTTCGTGATACTTTGCGAGATGCAGAAGGACATGCAACTCCCCGAGGTACTTTCAGGGACAGCAAGAGACCTAAAAGGTTCTCAAGTTATATGGCACTAATGAGCCACATCATTGATTCAAAACCTTCCATTTATGAGGAAACAACTAACCAACAGGTCTTGAAAGATGCCATGATAGAGGAGTATTAGTCCATCATGAAGAATGATGTGTGAGAGGTCATTCTGAGACCAGAAGGGAAGTCAGTAGTAACTTCCAAGTGGATTTATAAAATCAAGCATGCAACAAATGGCAGCGTCGAAAAGTACAAAACCAAGGTTGTGGCAAGAGGACTCTCCCAGAAAGAGGGAGTGGATTATGAAGAGACAATTTCTCTAGTTTCCAAGTACACTTCCATGAGGACCATTATTTCTCTTACTTCAATTATGGGTTGGAAATTACATCAGATGGATGTAAATACCATGTTCATCGATGGTGTCATTGAAGAAGAAGTGTACATAGAGAAACCTCAAGGTTTTGTGATACATGGGAATGAATCCCATGTCTGCAGATTAAAGAAGGTTTTGTATGGACTCAAGCAGGCACCCAAAGCATGGTACTCCTCGATTGATGGATACTTGATGAGCTTGGGGTTCACCAAGAGTGATGCAAATCCAAACCTTTACTACAAGGTTGTTGATGGTGATCTCTTGATCTTGGTGCTATATGTTGATGATTTGTTTCTCACGAGAGCAAAATGGCTCATTATCATGTGTAAGAGGGAGTTGGCCTCAGAATTCGAGATGAAGAGTCTTGGCGAGATTCGGTATGATGGACTGCAAGTCCATGGCTACACCTATGGAGACAAATATGAAGAAGTTGAGCGATTCTACTTTAGATTCATATTTGATGGATCCCACTATGTACAGGCAATTGATTGGATCCTTGAGGTACCTGGTTAACACCAGGTCATATATTTTCTTTGCAGTAAACATCTTGAGCTAATTTATGGTAGATTCGAGACACTACCATTGGGTTGTAGCAAAGCATGTGACTTGGCTAAGGAGAATGTCTCCCTCGGGCAGACATTATGCTCAGATTGGCAATGTGACTTAGCTAAGGAGAATGGCCCAAACATAGTATTTATCCTTGATCATGTGACTTGACAAGGACCGACAAAGACTCGAGGCACATATGCATCGGGCAAACATTCTCCTCAGATGGGCATGTGACTTGCTTAAGGAGAATGGAAAAGGGCATTGATGTTCTCCATGTATTAGCATCAGGGAGACATTCTCCTCAAATGGTCATATGGCTTGGCTAAGGAGAATGGCCCAGGTGTAGTCTCTATCCTTGATCATGTGACTTGAAAAGAACTCACAGAGACTCGAGGTGCTATGTGGGAAATGAACACATAAACTAGGTGCATGCCAAATAAGATTACATCAACTAGGCTCAAGGAAAACCTTTCTAGAAAAGAAGTGTCAATAAGACAAGATGATTCCCATCTGACCATTAAAGAATCCCCTGGAAACAATTGAATACCCAAGAAGATAAGTCGGTTCCACAAGTAAAAGACATAAAACAATAAAGTAAAATTGAAGACCCAGGAAGAGAAGTCAACCCCACATGAAAAAGACAGGTGACTTGACAAATATAAATAAAGGTTCATTTCATTTGACACACTCACTCACTCATCTCTCACTCGATAAAGAAGGCGCAAGTTTCAAGGAGGTCTTATTTGGGGTAAAATTCACTACATCTTGAAGTTCTTGGTATTTTATCTTGTGTGCTACCTCTTGGGAGTTGCGCTAGGCTTCGGAGGTGACTCTTTGATATCTCTTTGTCTATTTTGATGGTGATAAACTTGTAAACTCTTGAATTGATTCTTCTATAAGAAAGGTTGTTGGGTTTTCTCCCAAGGTTGGGTTTCCCAGGATAAATTCATGTGTTCTTGTGTCTATTGTGCATGGTTAATATTTCTAGATCTTGTCAAGAAGTCCTCCTTCCTCACTTACTATTTCAGCAAGTTTCCCTGCATGCCATAAACTTCCAATTTTCCCACAGTGTAAAAATGTGTGTCATTTATGATTTGAATAAATACCACACTGAATCTTTCATTTCATCGAAGTCTCTTCATCATATAACTTGCAATCAATTTTTCAAAAGGGATGAGTCTTAAGATGAATCCATTTGACCACATGTATTTTGAGATAATGAAGTAATGTCAAGCTCTTCAATGTTGACTCCTTGAAATTGTGTATGCTTATGTTCTTGGAATTTTACCACCATTGTCATTGGCATGACAATTGTTATACAAATGCTCTTGGTGTAACTAGCATTACCTTTATACCCTCCATCCTTAAAATTAACTTTGGGATCTTCAACAAGATTGTTATAAAGAGATATTATAATGGGAAAGACACTGAGTTTTCCCCTATGACACCTTCATCCCATTGATCCAAACAAGTTTTTGACACCATCATATGACCATATGACACTACGATGACATTATTCATTTTGCATTCACCAAAATCTAAAGGACTACATACTAGAAATCCCATCTACTTTCTTAGAAAATATTGTATGGGACCTAAAACTTCAAGTATCAATTCTAGGGGCAAATAGGCTCAAGTGAAATCATCGAAAATTCATGAGAAGGGCTAGAGAGATACACCAAAATTTTAGACCTTGCAAAGTTGAGCGAAAGTAGCAAGATTGAAGATTGTTTGTGAAATGGTTGCAGATCTAAATGACCATATGGATCTGAACGAACCACACACCAACTAATATCATGTATTACACTCAATTTGAAAGAACAATTTATCCAACATGGGCACCAACTCCCAATCATTGTTTAAATTCTTTTTATGACATATCATCTCTCTATGCCATGAACACCACAACAACCCAAGAACACCTCCACAAGTTACATAAGTCCACACTTCAATGAACCTTCCATGTAACATATACACCATTGCATGCTACTTTTTGGATACCTTCATGGCCTTTTCATAGTACAACCTCACTTTTCCATATTGCAACAAATTTCCAAGGCTTTTCTAGCAATGCCAAGTTGCAACAACTTCTTGTGGTTTTTCCAATAATGCCATGACGCTCTTCCATGTTACAACTATAGCAATTCTTTGAATATTTTTATGCACTCATACATTCAATAATGTAGTTTACTATATGCCTATGCGTAAGAGACTTTCAATTATGCATAAGAGGCTTTCAATCATTCTCCTCTCATTCCCATATTTTACTTGTTCTTGTTTCCTTCAACAAAATTTTTGTTCCAAATCTCCAAAGGAAAACCTAACCTAACAAACTTCTCACCAATAAATAATTCACAAAAAACCCTTTAATGTCATTTCCAAGCCTTCTCCCCAAAAATGTTTTTCACTAAAAACACATACTTAAAATTTTTAAACAAAATGTTTTCTCCACAATGACATTCTCTTCATTTATAAAAATGTGTCATCTTGTCTTTCTCATAAGGTTGATAAAATCTCCTTCAGAATAATTCCTTCAAAGTAGACATGTTAACCATATTTCATAAAAAAAAATTACTGATTTCCATAATTTGAAAAAACAAAAAAAAAAAAAAACAATATAGGATAATGATTCATTAGTGTGCACACTTCCCCTTCCCTCGAGAACGGGAAAAATAACAACAAATCCTGTCAACCAACAAAAACATATTTTAACGAGGCCGTGCTTGCTTGATATGCAACCCGGTCTTATCGATAGCAACATTCTCTCTTGTCAAATGTCCAACGACTTTGCCCTTCCCTACATCGCCTGATTTTTTGGCATGCACAACAACACACTGACCTCCTACATTGGCTTTTCTCTTCGACTCCAACAGACGAGATGCATCACAGGCACACAATTTTCCGCATCAAAAGCAATAACATTTATGATACAACAGAATACAATAATACTAAAAAAACGGGAGAGATAAACAACAGAAAACAATGCCAATTTGACAATTTAGAGTTTTTAACTCCATTGGAGAGTTTGCTATGCATATCTTTCAATTGTCACCATTTTTCCATTTTAAATATTTTTAAAGAAAGAAACATGTAATCAGGGAAACACTACTCTAATATATGATAATAGACTTGATTTTTTTTAACATCATATTCATTTGGAACTATTATTATGTTTTTTCTATTATTACCCCACCTCACTTTCATAAGCTCCAACACTTGTAAGAAAAAATAGAATATGTACTAACATGCAATACATTATTTTTTAACATCATCTTACATATCCTTCATAACATAACATATGAATGTCTGTTCTTATATCATTCTCTTTTCTACGTTCTCATGCAAATTCACAGAATTCAACTAAAAT
>ML793595.1:269231-304389 GCA_009831015.1 Picea engelmannii
ATGAAAAATGATCTACTTTATTAAAAAAAAAAAAAATTAATAAAAAAAAAAATTAAAAATAACTTATATAAATTCATTTTAAGCTAATTTTTTAAACAACCAAATGTTTTTCACTTAACTTTTTGAAAAGACAAGGAATTAATCTCGATCAACAAAAAGAAGTTAAGTGAGAAACATTTGGTTACTTCAAAAATCTAACTTAAAATGAATTTATATAAGTTTAAAAAAAATTAAAGTAGGTCATTTTTCATTTAATAATTTAATTGTGTGAGACCTTAATTAGCTAATGCATCTCTTCTATCCCAGATTATAAAATCACCCAACCTTCTCTTTGTAAAAGCTTTAGGGGAACGATAGAACATGACCTTCTTTCTCGGGTTATCAATGATGTGGCTCCAGGTTAGATTAAGTTTATCAACTTTCCAGTTTTGCCAAAACTATCACTTTTACAACTATTATTTTAACGCTCAAATTAAACTTTTTCAATATTTTGGAAAAAATCGTACAATTGAACATTGTTATTTCTCTCCTTCAAGTATATACATATACCTGATAATAATCGTACATAGAAATAGAGCAACACTCATCTTTCTTTGCAATATGTTATTTTTTCAAGGGAGGAAGTGGATCATATGTTATGTTATTATTTTCTCCTAGGTCTCATGGACCATCCCGAGAGAGAAGAAGATCACACATCATCTCGTCTTGGTACTTAACTAAGAACTTCCTAGTCCCAGACTAGGATACCCCAGAACACATCTAGGGGCCCTAGATCACCACTATGGTCTTATCCACCAAGGTACACAACCAAGGATCTATCTAAGCACGAGCAAGGATTCCCTAGAACACATCCAGGGGCCCTAGAACACATCTAGGGACTTACATCATCAAATTTCTTGGTTCTTGACCAAGAAATACCTGTTCCATGTCCAGGATACCCCAGAACACATCTGGGGGCCCTAGATCACCACTAGGGTATTATCCACCAAGGTACACAACCAAGGATCAATCCAAGCACTGAGCAAGGATTCCCTGGAACACATCCAGGTGCCCTAGAAAAAATATAGGGACTTACATAAAGAACCCCAACAATACACTAGGGCCCCTCACTAGGGTCTTTTTCCATGGCTCTAACTGCTTGGTCTGAAACCAAGAACCCTAGGAGTGCACTGTGGGCCTTAGATCTCAGTTAGGGTCTTTGCCATCCTCTCGGAGAATGGCTCTTGCAGTTGCTTAATTTTAACACAAAATAAGACCATTGAACAGTGGAAGAACACCCCAGAAGAGAAGTCGGCCCACAGGAAAAGAAAAAAACGGAATTAGAACCTCCAGGAAGAGAATTCGGCCCACAAGAAAAGATAAAGGGGAAATAGAATTTCCCAAAGAAGAAGTCGACCCTAGCTAAAGTGACTTGAAGACTATAAATAAGATGATGCCTTGCTCATTTGTACACTCACTCACTCATCTCTCACTCAAGAAGAAGGTGCTAGTCTGAGGCAAGGAGAAGACGCAACATTGCAGCATCTGAGGTTCTAGGTTATTCTTGGTGGTGGTTTCTCTTGTGCGCTCTCTTAGAGAAGAGGTTCCTTATCTTGTATGGTGTTGTTGCTGCAACTATTTGGTGAGATAGCTCTATTTAGTGCACTAGCCTTGTGTTAGGGTTTCTTCATTATTTGTTGTTCTTGAGAGCTTGTTCATGGTTGGATTATATTATTGACAGAATCTATCTAAGAAAGGTTGGTTGGGTTTTTCCCCAGGTTTGGGGTTTTTCTAGGATAACTCTTTGTGTCTTCTTGATCTTGTTTATGTTGCTCACATTTCCAGTATATGGTATATGATTGTTAATGTAAAAGAAGATATAAGTACATTGGTAATCCTAATGCTTTGAAAATTATAAAAAAATCTAACATGGTATCAGAGCTAGTCACCTTCAAGACAGTCTAACAACTGGAAGGAAAGACCTTGAGATTTGCAGTTGCACAACCCTTTTATCAAGCTCGTTGAGAACTTGTTCCAAGTCGTTGGGAATAATTCCACTTCAGAGCAACTCGCCTAACCCTAACACACTTAATGAAACACCTAGATCGCAGTTTGGTTAAATTTGAAATTTTTCAAATTTTCAGATCTAGGGTTTCTACCAGCGAAAATGATTACCAGTATGAGAGTTGAGGATAGGCTGGATGGATTAGACAAATTTATATCGTGAAAGCATACGGTGCTTCTCATTCTAGAAAATAACAAGTTGTTGGATCATGTCAAGCAAGTTCTCACGAACCAGAAGAAGAAGACGCCAAGGCAAAGTTCAAGAAGAATGAAATAAAAGCCAAGAGGATCTTGACGGATTCAATCAAGGACCACTTGATCCCCAATGTATCATAATTGAAGAAACCAAAGGAAACGTTTGATTCCCTAACTAGACTATATGAAAGAAAGAATACCATCGTGAGGATGACACTAAGGCATCAACTCAGAAATGTAATGATGAACAAGTCAGAAACAGTCTCCAACTACTTCATGAGAATTTCACAGATCAAGGACCAGCTAGCATCTATTGGAGACTCGATGGATGATGCAGAGCTTATGACTACTACACTTAATGGTTTTCCATCTTCTTGGGACCCATTTGTTCAAGAAATTTGCACAGCAAGTAAATTGCCCAAATTTGACAAGTTGTGGACAGACTGTACCCAAGAAGAATCTAGATTATATCCAAATCACAAAAGATTAATGATAAAGAAAACCAAGCTCCTGTCGCTCATGTAAAGAAAAGGAAAGAAAGAAGAGATTTCGATCCGAATAAAACTAGAAGACCACACTATAAGAAGAATATATCTAAAATTAGATGTTACACTTGTAAGAAGTTGGGACATTATGCCTTTCAATGTCCTCATGGAAAAGGAAAGAGAAAGAATCATGCACATACAACAAATATGGAAGAGTCCACACCTCAAAAGAAGACAAAGGATGAAGAATATGCATTTGTCTCATCCCACACAGGTATTATCACTCAAGGAAGTGACATTTGGCTCGTGGTTGGTGGTGCTTCCAAGCACATGACCGGTTTCAGAAGTTCCCTTACAAAATTGATAGAGAAGAGCTCATCCCTTCAGGTAGAGCTTGGGGATGATTCCATGCATGCATTCAAAGGACTAGGAGAAGCCTCCTACCAACTTTATTCATGTAATTATATCACAATTAAAGGTTTTGTCTATACAAGGCTTAAAGAATAATCTTCTTTCTATTTCTTCTTTAGAAGATAAGGCTTTAGAGTAACGCTTGTGGATGGCCAAGTTCTTCTATGGCCCAAGGGTTCAAATAATGATTCAACTACTGTGATTGGTGTTCAAGAGGGAGGATTGTATAAATTAAATGGACACCCAGAACAAGCCCTTGTGCATAAAAATGTTAGCTCTAGTGAGCTATGGCACCGAACACTTGCTCACCTCAATTACAGAGCATTACCAGTTTTGAGAAAGATGGTTACAGGTCTACCATATATGCAGGTAGAACGATATGGAGTATGCAAAGGATGCACACTTGGAAAGAATGACAAGGGAAGTTTCTCAAGCAGTGACAACAGATCCAAAGGGATTTTGGACATCATACATTCAGATGTATGCAGACAGATGATGGTGCCATCACTAGGTAACTTTATATACTATGTCATTTTCATAGATGATTACTCACGTAAGACACAGATCTATTTATTGAAAGCAAAAGATGAATTTTTCAGTAAGTTTCAAGAATTCAAGGCTTTATTAGAGAATCTCTCTGGAAGCAAGATTGAGATCTTGAGGTCAGATACTGGTGGTGAATACACCTAAAATGAGTTTAAATAATTTTTCAGAGAAGTAGGGATTAAGAGGGAGTTGACAACTCCCTACAACCCCCAGGGAAATGGGGTTGCAGAGAGAAAGAATGGATCAATTGTAGAAGCAACTAAAGCGATGATACATGACCATAACTGACCCATGCACCTATGCGCAGAAGAATCAAGTATTGTCGTGTATGTCCATAATACAAGTCCTCACAAGATATTGGGGAACAAGACATCAAAATAAGTATTCACCAAAAAGAAGCCAGAAGTCAACCACTTGAGAATATTTGGTTTTCTGGTATATATGCATGTCCCCAAGGAGAAGAGAGCGAAGCTACAACCTTCATGAAATAAGGGCACCTTCGTTGGATATAATGAGACTTCGAAGGATTACAGAATATACATCCCTGGACAGAGACATATTGAAATTAGTTAGAATGTGACATTTGATGAAGATGAAGCCTTCGGGAAATCTAGAGAGTCTCACATGGATGAGGACAAAGAGGAGAAGGAGGCTCCAAGGGATGTGGTTATGGTTGAATCTACTCCAGAGGAACACATTCTAGAAGATTAAATTGAGACAGTAAATCCAGAGAGACCTATAGATCCACCTAGAGAAGCCCCAGTTACTAGAAAGAGACCAACTTGGCGCTGGAACACTTTGCAGGAAGTTGAAGGACATGCATCTCCTAAAGGCTCCTTTAGAGAGAGAAAGAGACCACACAAGTTTTCTAGCTATGTGGCACTGATGAGTAAAATCATTGATTCATAACCTTCCGCTTTTGAGGAAGATTCTAAGAAGCATGGAAGGATGCCATGATGGAGGAGTACTAGTTCATCATGAAGAACGATGTGTGGAAAGTGGTTCTGAGACCAGAGGGGAAGTCGGTAGTGACTTCCAAGTGGATCTACAAGATCAAGATTTCTCCAGATGGAAACATAGAAAAGTACAAAGTGAGATTTGTGGCTAGAGGGTTCTCCCAAAAAGAGGGATAATATTATGATGAGACATTTTCTCCAGTAGAAAAGTACACTTCAATCAGATCTATTATCGCTATTTCTTTCGTGATGGGATGGAAATTACACCAGAAAGATGTCAAGACTACGTTCTTGAATGGTTTAATTGAAGAATAAGTGTACATAGACTAGCCACAAAGTTTTTTAATCCATGGGAAGGAGTCCTGTGTCTGTAAATTGAAGAAAGCTTTATACGGGCTTAAGCAAGCACCCAGGGCATGGTATGCCATAATAGATAGTTATATTATGAGCTTGGGTTTTACCAAGAGTGATGCAGATACCAACCTTTACTACAAGGTTGAAGATGGTTTCCCATTGATTTTGGTCCTATATGTGGACAACTTGTTCTTATAGGGGATGAGAAGCTCATAGATGGGTACAAGAGGAAGCTCACTTCAAAGTTCGAAATGAAGGATCTAGGTCTGATGCACCATTTCTTGGGACTGAAGGTGTGGTAGAGGCCACATGAGATTTTCCTTAGCCAAGGAAAATATACGGTTGAGATCATGTAGAGATTCGGGATGATGGACTACAAGTCCATGGCCACACTTATGGTTATGAATCTGAAGCTCTTGAACGATTCATCTTTAGATTTGGTCGATCCCACAATGTACAGACAAATGATCATATCCTTGATGTACCCGGTTAACACCAGACCGGATATACACTTTGTGGTGAACACCTTGAGTCAATACATGGTTGAACCTAGACATGTGCATTGGATAGCAACAAAGCATGTGTTGAGGTATATGAATGGTTCGGTTGGATATGGGCTTAGATATGTCTGGGATGGTTAAGTAAAGTTGCAAGGTTATGTAGACTCTGACTGGGCGGGGATTGCAGTGGACCGGAAAAGCACATAAAGATGTTGCTTCAGTTTAAGATCAGGTATGATCTCATGGTTGAGCAGAAAACAGACGTCAGTGGCACCCAATACAGCAAAGGCAGAGTATATTGCAGCCAATGTTGCAAGTTGTGAATCAATGTGGCTTCGAACGTTGATTGCAAGGTTATTTGATCTAGATTTGGAGCCAACTTTGATATATTGTGATAGTCAAAGTTGTGTGAAGCTTTTAGAGAATCATGTCTTCCATGACAAGTCAAATCATATAGAGATCAAATACCATTACATCTGAGACATGGTGCAAAGAGGAGTTGTGGAGATTCAATACATATCCACAGATGAGCAGATAGCGTACATTCTCACCAAGATTCTATCTAGATTGAAGTATGAGTACTTCATAGACAAGCTTGGCGTGATGCAAAATGTCCACCCTCGTTAAGAGGGAGGTGTGATGTTTCTCCTCTAGTATATTTCCCTTTGGACAAGGGATTCCCATATCAGTCATGCAGAGTGACTAAGGGAGTGATATAGTAGTCTTGTTCAGTAGATGGGTGTGAATTGGACTACCAGGAGAGGAGAAACATTATCGCATAGTTGTGGATACTATGGTAGTAGCTTCATTCTACTAGATTTGTAGTTGTGAGACTATGATTGGACTACATGGTAGTAGCTTTATAACTACTAGTTGATTGCAAATTATGACTATGGTTGATGGCATGTTAGTAGTTGTGTGCTACTAGTTGATTGTTGCATAGCCATAGAGACTATTGGACTGCATGGTAGTATCTTTGTAGCTACTATTTGATTGCAAATCATGACTATGGTTGATGGCATACTAGTAGTTGTGTGATACTAGTTGATTGTTGCATAGTCATGGAGACTATTAGATAGCATGGTAGTAGCTTGGTGCTACTAGTTGATTGCTACGTAGTCATGAAAACATGGTAGTATCTTTGTCCTACTAGTTGATTGCTCAATACCATGGTAGTAACTTGGTGCTACTAGTTGATTGCTACGTAGTCATGACAACATGGTAGTAGTTTTGTGCTACTAGTTTATTGCTCAATAGCATGGTAGTATCTTGGTGCTACTAGTTGATTGTTATGTAGTCATGGAGAATACTAGACAACATGGTAGTAGCTTTGTGTTACTAGCTTGGTGCTACTAGTTCTCAGTTCTTCATTTCTATAGAAGAGACATCAAAATAGCATTAATGATTTATTTATTTTTAAATTGGGTTCATGATTTGTTCCCATGGCTTTACTTAAAGGCTAAGTTTCATTGATAAAATATCAAAAAATCTAATTTCCATGCATCAAGGGCATCCTCTTTAATAATTTTATGATTAAGTTGGGTCGTCAAGATACTATGGCCTAGTGGAAAGGCTAGAGATTTTATAGAACTAAGTATTTAAAAAAGGGTTTCAAAGGGGTATAAAGGGTTATTCCAAACGCTTATTCTATTTGGGAATCAAAATAATCTCTAGAGGCATAAATGTATGCAAAATACCTAACTCTTCTAACTTTGAAGTGTGTGGAATCCACTTATGGAGCTAAAGAAGATCTCTCTGCACTCTTTGCAGGTCCCCTCCCTTTGTCCACCATGCCTTCCTTTCTTGCCTTTCTCAGCAAGATTGCATGTGGCCGAATTCCAGCCTGTGGTCAGATCTGGAAGCCTTACAAATGGGTGGTCTGCCCCATCCCCTCATTAACTCTTGAGGAGGTCTTCCCACCTACCATCCTGACTGACATTCATTCCTGGGTCAGAGGGTTGTTCTGATCCTGAGCAATTAAATATAGAAAAGTACTGGTTCGGTGGAGGTTAATGCAACCATTCTTGGTCCCCTCCACCATCTCTTTCACAACATTCGTGATCTCTCTTAGCACATCCCCTTTCCAGCAGTCATGCAACACTTATCCATTTTCTATTAAAATAACAGAATTTACATTCATCGACCTTTTATACAAAGGTCCATCAGATCAAACATTCACACATTTGAGTTTGCCATAGTTTCTTAGCCAATATAGTTATATTTACAAACTGGGGGAAACAGGGTGTTACAATTCCCCCCCCCCACTTAAAGGAACATTATCCTCTATGTTCTATTTGTGAGCATGCTATGTATATACAAAAGTAAACAAAATTGGATATACTTGTCTCATGGCATCCTCCATTTCCCACGTAACCTCTTATGGGCCAAAGTATTTCCACTGCACCTTGACATGTGCAATGGTTCAGTTCCTAAGTGAGGTTTCCTTCCTGTCTAGTATGCATTGAGTTTCTGGCGGGAATTCTCCCTCCGACTCCACCTGGATCACAGACCAGTCAATTATATGATTAGAATCATGTACATATTTCTTCAATAATGAAACATGGAAAACATTATGTTCCTTTACTGTGGGAGGTGTTAAAGTTACTTTCTTAATCTGTTATTATTAATCTTCATTATAACACCAACATAATAAAGATCTTACTGAAAGAAACACAATCACGGAGTACACAAGAATTCATCCTTGGAAACCCTCAAGGGGGAGAAAACCCATCAAAACTTCTTTAATATAGATTCAATAACCAAGTACAATGTCTCTCACAAGAGAGATCTCACCAAACAGAAAATCCACCAGAAATCCTAACCAGAACAGAGTAGTGCACCATTTAGATCAAGATAGTCCTTCACCAAGATAGCCTTCACCTTTACTGAGATACTCTTCCTTGTAGCTGCGTCATTTATCCTTGTAGTTGTGTCACTCTCATACTTGCGCACTTGAGAGCTTTATGAGTGTGTGTACAAATGAGGTGCTAGGCCTCTTATAAATACAAGTTGTGCCCCCCCAATAATTAGGTCAAGGCCGACCTATCCACTATACCTTTTTAATTCACATTTGTCTTGTCTAGGCACAATAGGGTCGACTTGTCAATATATATATATTATCTTTTGCTTTATCCACAAAAGGGGATAAGAATATTCTTTGCAGTTACACAATATTTTAACACTCCCTCTTAAAAAGAAGGATATTCTTTATCTTTTGATAGGTCACTGGATTTCATCGTCAACTGAACAATATTATCTGGGCAATATCATCATCAACTAGATAATCATCATCAACTGGATAACATCATCAACTGGGCAACATCATCAATTGGGAAACAACATCAACTAGGTAACATTATCAAATGGGAAACATCATCAACTGGGAAACAACATCAACTGGATAACATTATCAACTGGGCAACGTCATCAACTGGGGAACAACAGGCATCAATATAATCCACGTGGTCATCTGGCATCACGATCACAGACTAGTTCTCCATGAATCCATATTAAAGAAGTTGTGTTCTCTTTATCTTCACCTAGAATATACTCTTTCTTTCTTTCATCTTCACACAGAAGATACTCTTTCTTATCTTCACACAGAAGATATCTTATCTTCACACATAAAATATTCTATGAGTTTTGTCATTCCTTTTATGTTATCCATTCTCTTGTACTCATCTATCTCACCCATCCACTGGGGAGGACTACTACCATAGTTTCACTCCTAATCATCCCACATGAACTAGAGAAACTAAGATGCTAGCCTGGGCAAGACTAGACTCCCTTTCCATGATCCATGCAGGATCACAACACAAACCTCAAGAGCCAACTAACCATTCCACATGATCAAGGTTTGTGTTCTAGGCTACTCAATCCTTGGCCAAAGGAGAGTATCTGCCCACTGCCCCTTGGATAAACATCCACACTCCTCTCTACGAGGGTGGTCACACCCCTCTCTACGAGGGTATTCTAGCATGTCCCTAGAGTATCCAAAACTCAACACTTGGACAAAGGCCAACCTTGGAAAATTTCTCATTCCCCTTCTCTACGAAGGTATCTTCCTTCTCTACGAAGGTCTCTTCTCTTTTCCTTCTCTATGAAGATCTACTTGTGGGATTTCTCATTCCTTCTCTACGAAGGTCTCTTCATTCTCTATGAATCTCTAGCTATGGGATCTAGAAAAAAATCTCTTGTGGTCCAAAATATTTCCATGGTATAATACCATGCTACCCATTTGTTGGGCACCATCCATCTGCTTTCCTAACTACACCAAATCACGATTCTCCATTTCGAACTCGGAGACATAGCTCCCTCTTGCACCAAACTAAGAGCTTCAAATCATCATCCTTGAAGTTCTCTTATGTAATATCCTGGGTGCCTTATTGAGTTCGAACATTTCTTTCTTTCTGAATTCATACTGGATCAACCTGCTCCCTCTGCATCTATAAGAACGGTACTGGAGCAACCTGCAGCTACCTGCATCTCATCAACTATATCTGAGTATCCATCTTTCTCTTCATCTTGAACATTTATGTTCTGCATCTTTAGGATCCTTCTGCTCCTATATAAATATTGGATAATGTCTGGTATTTACTGACTGTCACCATATCATAAGTTCTTCTCATGCTATCTAACTTTTGCAAGTCAAGGCATAAGTTCTTTCTTCCGAGACCTGTAAACTTACTTACAGTATGCTTTCTGAAATAAATATGCTATCTCTTTATTTATCCTCTTCTTTGATACTTCCTTCATAAGTCTGCATAAACACTGAAGTAAAATGAGGTTAATTAACATTCTCACAAAAAATCTAACTTGTAATGAGAAATTATTAAAGTAAACAAGATACTAAAAAATAACATGAATACTTATCTTTTGTTTTTGTGTCAGGAGGCTCCATGGACTCCACCATTTTCTATCTTTCTTCAGATCAACTATCTTCAACTTAAAGTACAAAATCCTCAATTTCTACTAAGGATTTCTTTGAGGGAGGAGATTCCTCTTCCTCTACCACATGTGCTTGATACTTTATTTTCCCTTTTTCCTTATGCTTGGTCTTTTTCTCTTCTTCCTCTGGTTCTGGTACACACACTGTGACATGTTCTCGTCTAGAATCATCTGCAACCTATGCTTCCAAGATCTGAAGTTTCCAGATCCTTCTAGCCTGTATTCTACCCTCATACCGGTAGCCATTCTTTCTTGCAATAGAAACCCTGGCCCTCTGAGCTATAGAAATAATAAAAAAATAAAATTTCTTGGATCTGAAAACTGAACTCACCAAAAGATGCACTGGACTGAGGCAAGTATACTAGTATAGTTAGTTTCTAAAATTTTCAATTTATGACCCTTGAAACTGGACCAACAAATTTATGGACCGGTGCTTCTAGTTTTCTGGTACTTCTGGTACTTTTGGTTTTTTGGTTTTATGGTACCGTTGAAAAATAGGGTTTCACTTTCCGGGATTTCTATCCACTAAAAAGGTGCGATGAAGGTGTCAATGAATTCCTTAGGCTAGGGCACACTTTTCTAGATGATCTTGTTAAGGTTTAATCTATTATTAGGTTTCTTTTCAATTCACTAGATAACCATAGCATAGATAGGATCACTGAGAAATACACAATCACAAGAGACACATCATTTATCCTGAGAAACCCTCATGGGGTAGAAAACCCAGCAAAAACTTCCTTAATATAGATAGCCAATACAATTCCAAGAGAATAAACCAAACAATATATAAAGTCATCTCCCAAGGATGTGCCTCTCTCTCTCTCTTCCTTCTTCTCCAGCTACAGCTCCAAACTTGCGCTCTGATGAATAAGTGAGTGAGTGAACAAATAAGGCATTGGTCTCTCTTATTTATACAATTTGGCAGGTGTGAACTGAGGTGTCTTTTCACTGGTAGGGCCGACTTCTCATTCTAGGTGGTTATAACCACTTTAATGTATTATGGGGGCCGACTTCTCATTTAGCATGCTACAATTAGGGTTTGACCAATCCACACAAGGGGATTTGGTCATTTATAATGCCCGACATTATCAATCCACAAAAGGGGATTGATCTAATGAATAATACATCAATAATAAAATATAATACTCTTTGCAGTTACAATATTTCAACACTCCCCCTTAACAAGAAGGGTATTCTACAACAGCATCAGGCGAGAGAGAGGGAAGCATCATCAACTTCATCTTGGAACACTTACTATCATATCTATAAATCATCAGAAGTTTTTTTCATCATCAATATCATCATTCACATTAGGGAGTTGGAATGGCATCATCATCCTCATCAGCATGAGGCTAAGGTAACATCATCATCATATTCAGCGTGAGGCTAAAGTTACATCATCGTCTTCGGCATGAAATATGAAATAACATCATCATCATCATAATCATCTTCAGCAAGGAGTTGAAGTGGCATCATCATCATCATCATCTTCAACAAGAAGCTGAAGTGGCATCATCATCATCATCTTTAGCAAGAAGCTGAAGTGGCATCATCATCATCAACTGCATCAACATGGATTAGTATAACACTAATACATCATCATAATCAATAACAGCACAAGGTTGATACAACATCAAAAAAACAACAATATCACAGCACAAAGGCTGGAGAATCATCAACAGCAACAACATCACAGCATGAAGGTTGGAGCATCATCAACATCAGCACTAGGTTGAGAGTCTTCAGCACAAGGTTGGCATCACAGCACGAATATGGCTACATAATATCATCATCATGAAGATGGAATCACGGACGAGGCTGGCACATCATCACAGCACGAGGCTAGCATGTCATCAACACAAGGCTGGCATCATAGCACTTAAGTTGGCACATCATCACAGCATGAGGCTAGCACATCATCACAACACAAGGTTGGCACATCCTCACAACACAAGGCTGGCATATCATCAACATGAAGTTGGCATCACAGCACTACGTTGGCACATCATCACAACACAAGGCTGGCATATCATCAGCATGAAGTTGACATCACAGCACTAGGTTGGCACATCAATACAGCAATTAAGTTGGCACATCAACACTACTCCCCCTTTCGAGGGAGGTCATTTCGGACTATACCAAGCTTATCTCGAAAGTGCTCAAAACTTTACATGAGATAGAGGATTGGTCAACACATCAGCAACATGTTCATCCGTGCTAATATATTGGAGTTTTATGGCTCCTCTCTGCAACTATCACGAATGAAGAGATATTGGATCTCTATGTGCTTTGACTCATCATGGAACGCAAGGTTCTCCATCATCTTTATACAACTTTGGTTATCACATAGGATCATGGTGGCTTCCATCTCCAAATCAAAAATATTTGTCAACAACATCTGAAGCCATATGGCTTCACAACTGGAGGAACATGCAACAATGTATTCTGCTTTTGTCGTGCTCGGAGCAATGCTAAATTTCTCCCTACTATGCGATGAAGTCATGGATGACCTCATACTGAAACAACATATTGAAGTGCTCTTTCTATCATAAACACTTCCAGCTCAATATGAATTGATGTAACCACTTAATCTGAAGTCATGATCTTTAGTATAATAGAGACCAAAATCCAACATACCCTTAAGGTATCTCATCATATGTTTTGCAGCAACAATGTGAACATGTCTGGATTCTACCAGATACTGACTCAAGGAAAAACATGTATCTAGCCTAGTATTCATCAAATACATCACTCAACCAATAATCTGTCTATTCGGGTTAGCATCAACCAATTCTGACGAGGTGTCTACTAGGAGATTCAACTTTGTTTCCATGGGTGTGTTCATGGATTTACATTTCAACATGTCAAACCTCTTCATTTTAACTGCATACTTCCCTTGGTTAAGGAAGATCTTCTCTGTGCTCTGCCAAAGTTCAATACCTAAGAGATAATGCATTTAGATCTTCTGTCAAACTCTGTAGCGAGCTTCCTCTGCAATCTATGATGAGTTTTTCTTCATCTTGTCAAGAATACATCACCTACATATAGTAGTAACATCACTGGCTCATCCTTCATAACCTTGAGATAAAGGTTAGAATCAAGTTTACTCTATGGTAACTCCCAAGCTCTTCAGGAAACTGTAAATCAAGCTCTAGGAGCTTGCTTCAATATGTACAAAGCTTCCTTCAACTTGCAGACCTGAGTCTTTCTATCTTCAATCTTCAAACCAAATTTTCACGTTACATTGTACCAATATGGTACACTTGCTCAGTTGCAACTCAATATACACAAACATGTGCTAGCTCTATGTGCTTTCTGCAAGGCACTATATGTCTCACTGTCTAGGAGTATGTCCTCTACTCTCTCTGCAATTGTTCCTTCTGGAATCTGGGACTCTGCACCTGAAGTTGCTCTGAGGCTAAGAATGACTGCTTCATTTTCACTGTGGCTACTAAAATCTAAGAGTAACTCCTCTTATTCTATCATGACAACAGTTTCATCTGAAACTAAGAGTGGCTCAATAACTGATACTGAAGCTAGCTCTTCTTCTTTCATGGAGGTAACTTTATCTTTCATTGTAGTCATGTCTCCATGACCCAACTAATGTAATGCAACAATCGCCACTTGATTTTAAATATGGGGATTGCTCCCCCTACATCTCATACTATATATGAATCATGATTGTTTTGGTTGTCTTCATAATTACTGGAACTATTTCTTCAATAACTGGAGTAAGTGTCTTGTCATAGTCTTCTCCCTCTTGTTGGGATAATCCTCTTAGACACGCATCAATATTTGTACATCTGCATCATGCTTGATCTGTATAGATCAATCTTGGAAGTCAATACCGACTTCTCTTCTAGTCTCATGGAAGAATCCATATCCTAGTCTTCCTGACTAGCTTCCTTCTTTGTCACTGAAAAAACGGAATTTTCCAAGAGATTTAATATCTTCTAGGAGTCTCTGAATTTACGATCTAGTCTTCTCATATCATCTGTCTCCCAATCCTGGAAGTTGTCTCTCCATATGATCCTTTCTGAGATCAGTCTTATCCTTGATTTCTTCTGAGTCTACAAGGACTTCATCATCTCTTTACAGGGTATACTTGGTGTTGAATACCAAGTCTAAATATGAAAGATTGAGTCAGGCTTCAAACGATTTCTGCTTCTGGTCAATGTGGCTTCATTAACCTTTGAACAATTCTACTATGAGTTCTTGTTCTAATGTTCGGTCATCTTTGGAGCCTTCTTCTCCTTATAATCAATCTTCATATAAGATACTTTGAATCTAAAAAGATAGCTTCTTCTTCATCTTCTTTGGTACATGAATGTATATGGTCATGTACATAGTCTTCTTCATATCTCATCTAATATGTTTCCTTCTACAGCCTTCACTATAGCTTCATCAAGGTTATCACTTGCGACCTGAACAAGGTCAACAAAACAACAAGCAAGAATAATACTCTTTTGATAATAATAGATAAAACAAAGACACGAATAATCATCACAGTAGCTCCTTTAGATCTATCACTTGTGACCTGTCTGAAGCAAAGATCAAAAGTAAGAAATACAATATGAAATGAGGTCAACACTCTTCTAGTGTTGTGATCAAACATTCCTCCATGGTAACCTGGAATCAACACAAGAAGTTTCTCCTAGAGGAGATGTTAGTTGTATATGTTACATTAAGCATTGATCTCAATATGCCCACATGCTACCAAGTATAATACTCTTCAAAGACTGTTACCTCAACTATAGTGTTTTCTTGACACTTGCACGTTTTGAATCTCATCAACTTAATCAATCAAACCTGGAACCTGGAGTTTTGTTCTCAAGAATGAGTGTATTGCTTTTCGTCCAAGTCTCCTTCACTCAAGATGACAAGTGCTTTCTTCAACCTGTCTTATGTACTAGGACAATATGCCATCTTGACAGAAGTTTGGCTTAGAGAATAAATTATATGATCTCAACTTTAATCCATCTAATACCTTGACTTTAATTTTGACCAAAGGTTAGTATGATGGTCATAGATTCAACATGCAATCTAGATCAAAATAATGTCATAACAAATAGATGCATATAAAAATAATCAAACCTGGGTTTCATTATTCCTCTGAAAGTGTTGGATCTTGAGATCCTTCTGGATCTATGGCAAGAGATCCCTTCTACTACAAATAACCTTTAAAGCTTAACAGTCTAAACATATGTGGGTACATACCTCAGATAGCATTTGCAGGTAGTGGCACCATCTGGTAGCAACGGTAATAATTACCAACTCTTAAAAACTTCAAGGGTGATTGCAGCTGGTACTACGGCTGATACTTCAACTAATACTGCAATTGCAATTGATACTACAAATGATTCTGAGACTGCAACTGCAATTGCAACTTAGGTTTTATGAGGAAACCCTAATTTTTCAAACTTCAAATTTTAAAATTCTAATCAAGGGGATAGATGCACTGAGCTAAGGCAAGTAAGCTGGTGCAGTCAAATTTCTGAAAATCCAAATTTTACCCCCTCAAACTTGACCATCGGATTGCTGGATTGGTGCTTCTAGTTTTCTAGTACTTCTGGTACTTCTGGTTTTCTGGTACTTCTAGTACTTCTGGTTTTCTGGTATTGGTGAAAACTAGGGTTTCACTTTTCGGGAGATCTACCCACTAAAAAGGTGTGCTGAAGGTGTCAAAGAATTCCTTGGGTTAGGGCGCACTTTTCTAGAAGGTTTTGAGGCTGAAAATCTTCTTCAATAAAAAGCCCTAATTTTCATGTACGACAACTGTGACGTTTTTCTTCTTCCTGTGAAAGATCCTCTCTTTAGCTTAGCTATGATACCATGTTAAGGTTTAAGCTATTATTAGGTTTATTTTCAATTCACTAGATAACCATAGCATAGATAGGATCACTGAGAAATACACAATCACAAGAGACACATCATTTATCCTGGGAAACCCTCATGGGGTAGAAAACCCAGCAAAAACTTCCTTAATATAGATATCCAATACAATGCCAAGAGAATAAACCAAACAATACAGAAAGTCCTCTCCCAAGGATGTGCCTCTCTCTCTCTTCCTTCTTCTCCAACTGCAGCTCCAAACTTGCGCTCTGATGAACAAGTGAGTGAGTGAACAAATGAGGCATTGGTCTCTCTTATTTATACAATCTGGCAGGTGTGAACTGAGGTGTCTTTTCACTGGCAGGGACAACTTCTCATTTTGGGTGGTTATAACCACTTTAATATATTATGTGGGCCAAATTCTCATTTAGCATGTTACAATTAGGGTTTCACCAATCCGCAAAAGGGGATTTGGTCATTTACAATGCCCGACATGATCAATCCACAAAAGGGGATTGATCTAATGAATAATACATCAATAATAAAACAAAATACTCTTTGCATTTACAATATTTCAACAGATCTTTGGGCTGAAATTCCTCTTTAATAAAAAGCCCTAATTTTCTTGTACAACAATAGTGATGTTTTTATTTTTCTCTGAAAAATGATCTCTTCAGCTTAGCTCTAATACCAAGTTAAATTTTCTTGCTTAATCTGTTATTATTAATCTTCATTATAGCACCAACATAATAAGGATCTTACTAAAAGAAACACAATCACAAAGTACATAAACATTTATCCTCGGAAACCCTCAAGGGGAAGAAAACCCTACAAAACTTCTTTAATATAGATTCAATAACCAAGTACAGTGTCTCTCACAAGAGAGATCTCACCAAACAGAAGATCCACCAGAAATCTTAACCAGAACATAGTAGCGCACCACTTAGACCAAGATAGTCCTTCACCAATATAACCTTCACCTTCACTGAGATACTCTTCCTTGTAGCTGCGTCGCTTTTCCTTGTAGTTGCGTCACTCTTAGACTTGCGCACTTGAGAGATTTATGAGTGTGTGTACAAATGAGGTGCTAGTCCTCTTATAAATACAAGTTGTGCCCCCCCAATAATTAGGTCAGGTCCGACCTATCCACTTTACCTTTTTAATTCACATTTGTCTTGTCTAGGCACAATAGGGCCGACTTGTTAATATATATATATTATCTTTTTCTTTATCCACAAAAGGGGATAAGAATATTCTTTGCAGTTACACAATATTTTAATAGGAGGGAGTGCTAGCCTATAGGCTACAGGTCCCACTCTATCTAAGACTTCAAGGGGTCCACGATACCGAGGTGTCAGCCTGGCACAAGCTCCCATTGTCAGGGAACTCTTCCTGGGTCTTACTCTGAGATAGACATGGTCTCCTGTCTTGAACTCTCTAGGGGTTCTCTTTCGGTCAGCGTAGCTCTTCTGTCTATCCTAAGCGATTTTCAAATTTTGTTTTTTTTTAATCACTTGTTGTTCCATTTCTTTCAGCATGTCCGGTCCGATTGTAATTCTATCCACTAGATTACTCCAGTTGATTGGAATTTTTCATTGTCTACCATAGAGGGATTCAAAAGGGCTCATCTTTAGTGACTCTTGATAAACTGTTGTTGTAGAAAAATTCTACCAATAGCAGGTAGTCTTCCCACTTCTTAGGCTAATGCATTACATGCATCCTTAACATGTCTTCTAATATTTGGTTTTCTCTTCCTGTTTGTCCATCATTTTGGGGGTGATAGGCTGTGTTAAACAACAATTTAGTCTCAAGACTAGCCATCAAGGATTTCCAAAAGCTTGAAGTGAATTTTGTGTCTCTGTCAGATACAATCTCTCTAGGCATGCCATGTAGTATGACTATCTCCTTCATGAATATTTTGGAAATATTTATTTCCTTACAAGTCAACTTGATAGGAACAAAGAAAGCAGACTTGCTCAATTTGTCCACCACTATCATGATGGCATCATTATGCTTAGCCGATCTTGGTAATCCGGTGATGAAATCCATGGAAATGGTTTCCCATTTCCATTATGGAATTGGTATAGGTTGTAACAACCCTTATGGGTGTCGGTGTTCTTCCTTAACTTGTTGGCATTCTAGGCACTTAGATAGATAGTCAGCTATACCATTTTTCAATCCAGGCCAATATAATTGTTTCCTAGTGGTCGTGATTATTTTCTAATATCCTGGGTGACCATTATATGGTATCTTGTGTAGTTCATCCATTATGAACCTCTTCATGTCATCACAGCTTGGAATATACAATCGGTTTATGTAGGTCAGCAAGCCTTCATCGGGCATCTGATAGCCTTCATACTTTAGACATGTAGACTCTTGCCTTAGGTATGAGGTCACGGTCTTGAAGAATGCATTTGTTTCTTGTGCATTCCTGATTCTTTCCCCGACATCTGTTTCACAGGTGCTTACTGCTTCCAGGTGAATCGTTTTCACACTTCTGCTAAGGGCATCGACCACCCTATTTTCCTTCGCTTTGATGTGTTTGATTTCGAAATCGAACTCACTAAGGAGAGCCATCCACCTATCTTGTCTAGCATTGAGTTTTGGTTGATCAGACAGGTGCCTCAACCCACATTGGTCTGTCATAAGTATAAATCTCCTACCCGGTGTTAGAATATAATGGATGTGCTCATTTAACCATAGACAATATCACTATTGTCACCCAACCATATGCCGAAGCCACCCCCGAGCACCTTAACCTTGACAGAGAATCATTTCGGAAGCAAACCCTAGGCTAGATAGCCTAAAAAAGATAGTGCACCTCTCTCCAAGGATAACGCACTAAACAAGAGTAACAAGAGCTGATCAGAGAGTCCAAACCATAACCAAGAGAGAGTCCAGGCCAAAACCGAAATCTACTAGCTGCAACAGCTGCAACGACAACTCTCCTCCAAACTTGCACACAAACTGGCCAACTGCAGTGCGCACAAGTGTTTCTTCTACAGTTCTGAGAATACATGCCAAAATGAAGATTGGCCTCCTGTATTTATACTAAAACTAGCAAACTGTCTGGGCCAACTTCTCATTCTAGGTGCCTATTTACTTAGTATATAATATTTCCTTTAGCCGACTTCTTCTCTTGGAAGATAATAACCTAATACAATCTATCCTCTTGAGCCAACTTGTCTTCTAGGGTTATTAACCAACTAATTAGGGTTTCTTATTTCTTCCCAGAATATTCTATTCTCGTCATGTTTACACGTGGAGGTAAATACCTCCCGCAACTACCATAATATAAACACTCCCTCCTAGCTAGGGAGGCATTTGAAGGTAATGGTGTTGAGCACAAACATACCATTCACCTGGTAGCATCAACATAATCGTCTAGACTATCTCATGATTAGATCATGAGCACCATCATCACTATCAGTGTCATCAAATGCATCATCTCTCGGAACCATACTCCATCTGAGTAATCAGACATGATGATGGATAAGTTACTCACTCCACAAAGTGACACAAGAGCCATTCTTCTAATCTGGATATATGTTCTAGAAGAATAAATGTTCTGAACCATTTTCTGTCTGGGAAATCTCTGTCCATTGATCATCCATCTAGCTGATAATCATTTCCAACACTACTGATAGTCTTCAAGGTGATCGGAACAATGCCATTCAATAGAACACAACTATGTCTATCCAAAGTAGTACACAACTACAATCCATTGGTACACTTCCACACCAAGTAGCACACAGATACTTGATCAATGACATATAGTCACAATCAGTGGAACACATCCACTACAGTAGTATACATCAATTGTCCGGAGACATATAGTCTCCATCACAATCATATCATCAACCTGCACAGAAAAACATTGTTATGATATATAAATTGAATCATCTGGGCCATTCTTCCACTCAGATCTGTGAGATCTCGAAGATCATCTATTCTAAGAAAGTAAAACAACAACGATGAGCTATCTAGACTATTCTTCTCAAGCAAGGAAGAATAATTGTCCTGATTTCTGGGCTTGGAACATTCAGCTATCTGGGCCATTCCTCCGGCACTAAACAAAGTGAAACCTGAAGAGAATGAGTCTGCCTTAGGGAATTCCTATCCCTGATTTTTGAACCTAGACCATTCACCTATCTGGTTCATTCCTCCGACATTAAACAAAGTGCAACCTGGAGAGAATGAATCTGCCCTAGGGAATGATTGTCTGGACCATTTCCTAAGGAAATGATTGTCCTGCACCAACCTCCAAAACGGACTATTCTTCGAAACTTCTCACAACTATGAGCTTTGAAAGAATGACTATCCGGCGAGGCGAGCTAGTCTTCTTGACCACTACTAAGAGTGATTGTCAAGAAGAGAGACTATCCTAGACCATTCCCCATGTTAACCACAAGGGGAATCGCTATCTATGGTACATCAACAATCCATCGAACCATTTTCATTATGAAAATGACCATTCGATCTAGACCATTTTTCAAACTGGAAAATGCCTGTCCGTCAGAAATCTCGAACCACTTTCCGAACTGGAAAGGGACCGCTCATCCTGGACCATTTTTCGAACTGAAAAATGATTGTCCATAAATCAATAACACATCAATGCTCCCTCCCAACCTAGGAGTCATCTCTTCCTTTTTCAATAAAGAAGTCATCTCCACGAGCTCCAACTTGAGTACACAAACTCTTTCATTTTGGACAGAGGCTTTACCAAAATGCCTGCTTATCTACTCATCTGTGGAGATATATATTGGAGAACCATTTTCTCTTTTCTGGACTTCATCACGGACAGTGTAATGCTTGATCTCAATGTACTTCGGTCTTTCTAGAACACTGGTATTCTCTTGAAGGCTTCATATAGCTCTGATCAATATAGTATATCATTGTTGGATTCATATTTTGTTTCCTGCTAGCTCATAACATCATGGCGAGGGAAAAACTGGAACATATCCAAGTGGTACTTTTTTTTCCATCATGAAGTTTGTCATGGATTAGCAATCCATCATCCTGAGCTTCTGAGTAACCATTTTGATACAATATCTCTATTATAGAAAGTTTTTCACCACGCTTTTGTTGTGCATTGGAGGTTCTCCACCAAGTTGTCTCCTTCCATCTTTATACAAAGGTTTCTTCATGGTATACCTCAAAAACCTTGAGTTTGTTCTACATATGTTCTTTGTTTAATTATTTTGGAGAACAGTCTTTATATTCATCTTATGTAAACTACAACCCATGGATATTAAGGACGATATAATGGCTCATGTAGAGGTATGTCTGGTTTACTGGAATAAGCAATCATCATAGTCTTCTCCCTCCATCTCGGAGAACCTCTAGTTCTGGATCTCGCAATGTTTTCATTCATAAGTCTTCCACACATTGTTCTTCATCACAACTTGCAGCGCTAGCTTGATTGCTTTTAGTGAGTTCATATCAGGCTAGTAGTCTTGTGATTCTCAATATAATGACTGGTTGTTCTGGATTTTCCTTCTCTCTTGGAATATTCATGTTCTTCCTCATGTTTTTCTTTAGCTCTTAGGTTCATGGAGTTTTACATAGATTATGTTTCCTAAAGATTCCAACTTCTTTCTTTCATCGTAGGATCATGGATGTGGATGGACAACCAAGGATACTTTAAGTATTCTTTTCGAAGAAGACTACTTCTAAAGTCAAACTAAACACATGTTGTTCTTCATGGTTGCTACCATTGATGGGAACATGGATAGATACTTCATCATCTTCAGTGGATCATATTATTTAGGATTAGCTCCCTCCTAATCCTTGCTTCATGCATGAGTGCATGCTCATCTTTTGGAATTTTGTAATCAGCTCCCTCCAACTAATAGAGCCCATGCTTTTGTCTGCATCCTTATTTCCTTCTGCAAAGTGTCACAAGTCTTTTTCCAATTTCCTCTTGATTGCTCACTTATTTCTGTCTTTTACTTCTTCTAGGTTTCTTCAAGATTGATTCTGATTTCGACTTATCTTGCAGTTGTTACATATGTAATAACTTCCACATGAATTGTTACCAGGGTTTGTTGATGTACTTCATCCTTTCATGTGTATTGCCTGACTTGTACTCATTGTGATAGCAATCCTTATCTTTTTGTTCTTCCATAGGTAGAGTTTCTCTTTGAACATATTATTTTCTAGGAAATAGATATGCAAAACATGGTATGTACAAGAACTATGAAGAGTATTGTTACCTTGTCTTAGAATAAGAAGTATGTTTTGTCATGCTTGGATTTCTTTGAGGGTTTCCTGTCTTCGGCAACTGATGCTTCGTGTGTTTCCTTCCTTTTCTTTAACTTGGGACAATGATTCTTGTAGTGACCATACTTTTGACAATTGAAGCATTGTAGTCTTGACATATCTTTCTCTAGATTTGGTTTCTTCCTAGAGCCAAACTTCTTTTTATTCCTGAAATACTTGAACCTTGTTGTGAAGGATTGATCATCGTACTTCTTTTGGGGTTTCTCTTTTGCATTGATTCTTGATTCTTCTTGTGCACAACAAGTCCAAAGTTCTTCAAATGTAGGATACTCCTTCCTTGTGTTCATGCTTGCATAAAATGCATCCCATGTCCTGGGAAGACCATTGATTACTATGTTTACCAATTCTTTTTCTGAAATGATCTCTTCAATAGCTTGTAGTTGATCTCTTAACTAAGATTCTCACAAAGTATGATGTTATGTTGTCATCATCATTCATCTTCATGTCACGGAGCTCATTCTTCAGACTCATTACTTATCCAATGTTTCTGACTGAGAAGAGGTTTGTTAGGGCATCATACATCTTCTTAGATGAGTCAAGATGGGAGATGTAGGGTATCAAGTGGTATTTTATAGAGTCCACTATGATACTCATGGAATTGATTTCACTGTCTCTAAACTTCTCCATAACTGCAACATTCTGTGGTTCCTTCTCTTTTCCTTCTTCAAACTCTGGTTCCGCGATCTTTCCTTTCATGATATCCAACACTTTATTCTAGGCAAGGATGAGGTCAATCCTTGTATTCCACGCTCTGAAGTTAGAAGCCCCATCTAACTTGTTTTCTGACTTCATAGAGTAAGTCATGGTTTCTTTGACTTGGTCAACCCTAGATTTGACCAAAAACTCAAACTTGACGTCTTGTCTTGCTAAGATTACCAAGAGATGTGCTAGGCTAGGGTGCACTAGTCTATCCAAAAATTAGGTCAATCCATTCACTTAAGGTTCCTCAATGAGAGGATTAGGGTTTCCGCAACTGCACCTACTAGTAACCCTAGTGGAAGTGCTTTAGTAACTGCTTCTACTAGAAACCCTAGCAGGAGTTGTTCAACGAGCTTAGTATCCTTATGGCTATGCTCCCTTCCAGTGGTTAGACTGAATGAAGGAGGTGTGGGCCCATAACCTATTAGAATATAATGGATGTTCTCGTTTAACCATAGAAAATGTCACTATTGTCACCCAACCATAGGCTGAAGCCACCCCCAAGCACCTTAACCTTGACAGAGAATCATTTCGGAAGCAAACCTTAGGCTAGATAGCCTAAACAAGATAGTGCACCTCTCTCCAAGGATACCACACCAAACAGGAGTAACAAGAGATGATCAGAGATTCCAAACCATAACCAAGAGAGAGTCCAGGCCAAAACCGAAATCTGTTAGTTGCAGCAGCTGCAACGACAACTCTCCTCCAAACTTGCGCACAAACTGGCCAACTGCAATGCGCACAAGTGTTGCTTCTGCAACTCTAAGAATGCCTACTAGAATGAAGATTGGCCTCGTGTATTTATACTAAAACTGGCAAACTGTCTGGGCCGACTTCTCATTTTGGGGGCCTATTTACTTAGTATATAATATTTCCTTTAGCCGACTTCTTCTGTTGGAGTCTAATAACGTAATACAAATTATCCTCTTGAGATGACTTGTCTTCTAGGGTTATTAGCCAACTAATTAGGGTTTCTTCTTCCTTCCCGAAATATTATATTCTCCACGTGGAGGTAAATGCCTCTCGCAGCTACCATAATATCAACACCCGGGAGGTAATTCCTCCACATTTTTAAATCATGCACTATGGCAGCCAACTCTAGATCATGGGCCACATAATTGATTCCATGCTCATTCAATATCTTGGACGCGTAGAAAATTACACGCCCCTCTTGCATGAGGACTCCTCCGAGTCCTTCCTGTTGATTTTTCATAAGCTAGGTTAAGCATGAAGTTCATTCCATTTTTATCATTTCACTTAACCATAAACAATAATTTTGTAGCAACCAAGATCACAAGAAGAAATGCCATGCACAAGAACACAAGAAAGAAATATACTGAGAAACCCTTCTCAACAAGGGAAGAAAACCCAGGTAAATCCTTTGTTATATTCTTCAAGAGAAAGACCTTCACCACCAAGAAAACATAGCACACAAGAGGGTGCTCAAACCCTAGAATACTAGCACCCAAAAGAGGTGCTCACTTTTCCCAAGAAGGTGTACTTGCTGAAATTTCCAAACTCACATGAAAGATATGATATCTCAATGGGTAATTTACCTTTACTTATACTAGACTTAGCCTATCAATGGAAGTGTTTATTGGCACAACAGGGCCGACCTCTCTAAGTCACATTATAATTAATATTAACCAGATTAATTATATTTTACATTTATTACTGATCACATTAAGGTGGGGCCGACCTGTACCCTTTACATTACAATTAGGGTTATAGGCAGGTCTGACTCTTGAAAAATATATCAAGGGATCTTATACACCCATTAGTGCTCATCCACTAGGGACACATCCATAGGGATGTCCATATCTCTGGCTCACTGCATTACACCGAAGAATCACTTCATCACACGTTCACCTGTGCTCGTCCACAGGCATGTCCACTCAACAAATATTCTTTCCCACTACATTACATAGGAGAGTCATCTGGAGTTTCTCATCAACTCTTTTGCTCAGACGAGGCTAATACATCATCTTCATTTATGGTCTCATGACAATGCACCCAACACTTTGGGATTTCACACGTTCACCTTGTGCTCAGCCACAAGCACGTCCAACTCAGCAGATCACCTCTCCCACAGGATAATCGTATGGAGTTCTTCTCAACTCTCTGAATGGAGGAGGTCATCTCTACGTTCCATCTCTGTCTCAGATAGGAACCACGTACCCTTCTCAGGGGATTTCTCTTAGGTTTGTAAGCTGGAGAACGTCTCACATAGCTGCAATGATCCACATCTCACATGTTTTTAAGCTAGAGAATGTCTCGCATATCTGCAATCATCAACACTCCCTCTTAGCTAGGGAGGCATTCTTCATCATGCCAAGTCTCACATGGATGTACTTTGAAATTTTTTTTCTTGGCTGGAGTCATCAACACTCCCTCTCAAATAGGGAGGCATTCTTCACCAAGTTAGTTTGGTGAAGGTGTATGCAATCTTCTCATGTGGAGGAAGGTACTACAAGTGTACAATTTTCCTCTGCATCATATCTTTGATATAAGGATATTTCATCTCATCGTGTTTCGATCCATAAGGAAACACTGGGTTCTCAAGGAGATTTACACACGGCTCTCGATTATCATCATAGGATCCATATCGTGGTTAAGTAAATCTGTCAGAAGCTTGTGAAGCCACATTTCTTCGCACACTTGATGTTATATACTCTGCTTCTTTGATACTCAAGGCCATAGAGTTTTGTTTCCTGCTGCATCAGGAAACCATGGAAAACTTCACGATAGAACATCAATCAGATGTTCTCTTTCGGTCCACTGTACTTTATGCTCAATCTGAATCGGCATATCCTGCAAACTCAAGTTCACACTAGAGGCATATCTCAGTCCATATCCAATTGTGCCTCGTATATATCTCAATACATGTTTTGTTGTTGTCTAGTGAGTCTGTCTCTGTTGACTCATGAAATGACGAAGCACATTCACTACATGTCATGAATCAAGTCTGGTGTTAACCAGATACATCAGTGATCCAATCAGTTGTGGATCAGTCTCGTCTGAACCATCATCAATCTTCTTCCTTAAGTTCATCATGGTGGATTTTTCATTATGTCATACTGAACTTCTTTAATATTTTCACTGTATATTTTCCTTGACTCAGGAAAATCTCATCGGTCCTCTGTCATACTTCTTGTCCCGAGAAATAGTGCATCATACTCAGATTCTTCATCTCAAATTCAAAAGTGAACAATTACTTGTATCCAATAACAAGGCTTTCTGAATAAGTCATAAAAATCAGGCTCTCGTCACTAACATTGTAATGATATAGGTTTGGATCAGCAACACTCTTGCTGAAATCCAAACTCAACAAGAATTTATCTATCTGATAGAGTTTCCAACTCATGGATGGTAGTACAGATGGAAGTGTATCGTGTTTACTGGATCAAGTGTCTCATCATAGACAACTCTCTTTGTTTGTGAGAATCCTCTGGCTATAGATCTCGTTTTGTATTTCTCAACACTTCCATCAGTTGCATGCTTGATCTTATAGATCCACTTGGAAGTTACCATAGACTTCCCTTCTGGTCCTTGAATAATATCTTATGAATCATTCTTTAAGATATACTGGTATTCTTATGTTATGGCATCTTGCCATGCATGTTCTCTTGTTTCTTCTCTAAGAAAAGGAGGCTCAGCATCAATGAAGTGGCTCATGACTAAAGGATAGCTCGAAAAACTCTTTTCCTTTCTCGGGATGTGCCTTGAGAGGCTTGTATGTTTCTTTGCCTCTTGCAGAGTGAGTCTAGGTATGCATTTTATTCCCTACTACAATATCTTTGAACATATCAACTGGAGCAATTGGATCGACTGGAATAATGTTTGTCTCCCTCTGACTGTTGAAGGGGGAGAAGGTATTGTCTCACTGTTAACCTCCATGTGAGACTCTATGGATCTTTAAAAGACTATCTCTTATTCAAGGACAACATCTCTGCTTGTCTCAATCTGTCTATGACCAGGGATGTCGATCTGGAATGTCTTTGAAGATTCACTGTATCCTTTCTTTCTAAAGGATCTAGCTTGGACTTCTTCTCTTTGGGTACATGAAAATACACTGGGTACCCAAATAACCTGAAGTGTTAAATCTCAGGATTCATTTCGGTGAAGACTTCTTTGGGAGTTATGTTTTTCAAAGTATGGTGAAGACTCTTGTTCTAACATATACTGTGTCATGCATGCTTCTTCCCATGGAATCCTAGAAAGATTTTGATCATGCATTTTTTCATTGGTTGTCTCAATGATGGTTCTATTCTTCCTCTTTCTCAAATATTTTTGACTCCCTATGAGTCAAGTGACTCCCTCTAAAGGATAAGCATCTTCCTTTGTTCTTAACATGTCGGGAATAATAAAGCAAGAGGAACCAAAACAAGAATATCTCCTAAAGGAGAATAATGAGTCCATCTCTAGAATCAAAACAATTTAGGGATTGTTGTCCCATCTACAACACCTACATGTAATGTAGCAAACTTTAGAAATATAGGTTAGAGGAATGAAAATTACAACGATCAAACATGGAGTCTTCACTTCCAGTGTGTCATTCCTTTGAATGCACTAAGATCCCTCTGGATCCATGACTTCAACAAAAGGTTCCTTCATCCTGCAATTTCCTTCATGACAATGATAGAAATAATATATATACAAGTGCATACTTGAGGGTGTTGATATGTTGATGTATTCATTTCTTTGAGGTCTTGTTTTCCTGGAACTGATTTTTCTTGAATCATCAAGCTTTCATCCCATTATGATTTTTCTCATTTTTTGGATTCTTCACAAACCCTTGTCAACTTGGCTAGTAAACCCAACGACTAGGCTACGCTAGAACTTTTAGGTTTAGTTGGAATTATGACTTCCAACAATAAGCCTTTGAAAGATAGGAGAACAATGGTGAGATGAAGAGCTCCTTCAAGGAATTGTAGAAACCCTAATTCTGAAATTTCTGCAGAGATTAGTGAAACCCAAGAAACCCTAGGGCCAAAAATTCAAAATGCTCATAAATGCAATTTGAAGCTTGTTGGAGGTGCGTTGAAGGAGGTTGTACACTCCTATGGTAATTTTATCCCCAACATCCAAGTTCCAAGTGTTGAAACACTCAAAAGAAGAGGTTCGTACGAATTTTCTGGAAACCCTAGGAGGGTTGTACGATTTTGCAGAAGAGGAGGGATGACTGGTAAAATCTTGTAACTTGTGCAATGGGTTCTTCAAGACCTATGCTCTGATACCATGTTGATTTTTCATAAGCTAGGTTAAGCATGAATTTCATTCAATTTTTATCATTTCACTTAACCATAAACAATAATGTTGCAGCAACCAAGATCACAAGAAGAAACACCATGCACAAGAACACAAGAAATATCCTAGGAAACCCTTCTCAACAAGGGAAGAAAACCCAGCCAAATCATTTTCTATATTCTTCAAGAGAAATATCTTCACCACCAAGAAAACCTAGCACACAAGAGGGTTATCAAACCCTAGAAGACTAGCGCCCAAGAAAGGTGTGCACTTTTCCCAAGAAGGTGTACTTGCTGAAATTTTCAAACTCACATGAAAGATATGATATCTCAATGGGGAATTTACCTTTACTTATACTAGACTTAGCCTGTCAACAGAATTGTTTATTGGCACAATAGAGCCGACCTCTCTAAGTCACATTATAATTAATATTAACCAGATTAATTATCTTTTACATTTATTACTAATCACATTAAGG
This sequence comes from Picea engelmannii, assembly GCA_009831015.1. Classification (NCBI taxonomy): domain Eukaryota; kingdom Viridiplantae; phylum Streptophyta; class Pinopsida; order Pinales; family Pinaceae; genus Picea; species Picea engelmannii. The sequence goes on from ML793595.1 coordinate 298,207, forward strand.
TGGGTTCGACCTGTACCCTTTACATTACAATTAGGGTTACAGGCAGGTCTAACTCTTGAACAATATAGCAAGGGATATGAAACACCCACTAGTGCTCATCCACTAGGGACCCATCCATAGGGATGTCCATATCTCTAGCTCATTGCATTACATAGAAGAACCACTTCATCACATGTTCACCTATGCTCGTCCACAGGCACATCCACTCAACAGATCTTCTTTCCCACTGCATTACAAAGGAGATTCATCTAGAGTTTCAATAAATCATCTTCATTTCTTTTCTTATGACGATGCACCCATCACTTTGGGATTTCACATGTTCACCTTGTGCTCAGCCACAGGCACGTCCAACTTATCATATCGCCTTTCCCACAAGATAATCATCTAGAGTTCTTCTCAACTCTTTGAATGGAGGAGGTCATCTCTACATTCCAACTCTGTCTCAGATAGGAACCACGTACTCTTCTCAGGGGATTTCTCTTAGGTTTGTAAGCTGGAGAAAGTCTCACATAGCTTCAATGATCCACATCTCACAGGTTTGTAAGTTGGAGAATGTCTCACATAGTTGCAATCATCAACACTTCCTTCCAGGAATCTGTACACACGAGGAAGTCATTATCAGGATCTACAATATTTAGCACGGGTGCATGGGTTAGAAGGTATTTCAGTTCCTGAAATCTTTCTTCACATTCTGATGTCTAAGTGAATTTAACCCCCTTTTTCTGGAGGGCGGTGATTGGAAAACCAATCTTGGAAAATCCTTTTATGAACCTTCTATAATATCTTGCTAAGCCCATAAAGGATCTAATATCAGATACATCCTTTGGGGTAGGCCATTCCATAATACATATAATCTTGTCAGGGTCTACTGCCACCCCTTCTTGAGAAATGACATGGCCCAAGTAATGTACTTGCTTCTGGAAAAAGTCACACTTGCTAAGCTTAGTGTAGATTTGATGTTCTCTTAGTACTTGAAGTACAAGTCTAAGATGTTCTTCATTCTCTTCTATGTTCTTGGAGTAGATTAAGATATCATCAATGAAAACCAATCCAAATGTTTCTAGGACTTTGTTGAGTACATTGTTCATCAAGCACATAAAAGTGGCGGGGGAATTGATTTGTCCAAATGGCACCACCACAAATTCATAGTGACCATACATTGTCGTGAAGGTCATTTTGTGGATGTTTTCATCCTTGATTTGGACTTGATGGTATCCAGACCTCAAGTCAATCTATGAGAAAATGAAAGCACCCCCTAATTGGTCGAACAATTCATCGATTCTTCGTTAGGGGTACCTATTCTTTAGGGTTGTCTTATTGAGTTGTCTATAATCTATGCACAGTCGGAGCATGCCATCTTTATTTTTCACAAACAAGGTTGGTTCTCCCCATGGAGACACATTGGGTCGGATGTAGCCTTTGTCCATCATTTCCTTTAGTTGTAGCTTTAGCTCAACCATCTTGGGTGTACTCATCCTACAAGGTGTCCTAGACACTGGCACTTATCCTAGTGCAATTTCTATCGAGAAGTCAATGTCTCTTCTCGGAGGTAGACCCGGTACCTCTTCTGGAAACACGTCTCTATACTCCCTTAATATGAGGTCAGATTCCAACACTTGTATTGCATATAGAGGACATCCCTTTCTGCAATACTACTTTTTCATTTGAAGGGATGATATTTGACTCATTGAGACAGGTTTCTGAATCCCTTGGAGGGTCATCTTTCCCCCTTTTTCATTTACACATTCTAAAGTTTTATGGTAACAGTCCAACTTAGTTTTATAAGAAACCAACCAATCCATACCAATCAACAAGTCAGAATATCCTAGGGGAAGTATGTTAAGGGTCGCTTGGGTGGGCAATCCATCCATGATGAATTAGCAAGCTGGTATGACCTCTGTTACTTTTCTTTTGGTTCCAGTGGCTAGTTGTACCAACCATAGCTTAACATGTCTAACTAGTTGCATTTTACACTTATCAACAGTCTGAGGGGCCACATAACTCAAATTAGAACTAGGGTCAATTAAAATAGAAACTAGACGGTTGGCGATCATACCTTCCATCTCCACCACTGAAGCTTGGTGGTCGACTTGTTTATTATCCAAAGCCGCATAAATCCGTGGCATGCTCCTAGCCACATCATTGACTGTGGTAGCTTCTTGGATGTTGTAGATTCTCCTATTGTTTTGTTGTCTGTGTGGGAAATCTCTCAACAGATGTTCTTCTCCGCAACCCCAACATTTCAAGGCTTCTCTCTTTGGGTTATCAGTCTTTCTTGGGGTTGATCCAAAAGGTTTATTTCCACTTTGGGAGGGGAAATTATACTGATACACACTTCGGGTAGGAAGGCTCATCCTTGAATCCTTCCTATAGTTCTTAAATATTGAGGATTTAAACCCCTTCTTCTTGAACCCCGAACTACTCTTCTTCTTCCAGTCCTCGTGAGGTTCTGTCTGACGCCCTAACTGTTCATAACAATACCTTGCCTTCCAGATAGTGTATTCTAAGGTCTTTGGCTCGTCAAACTCAATTATATTCTGGTAGGTCTGCGGTAAGCCACTGATAAATTGTTGGAATTTTACCTTTTCATCTTTTATGTAGGGTACATACCTTAGCAGCTCAAGGAATTTATTGATATATTCCTTTATGATGAGTTGTCCCAACTTGAGTTCATAGAACTCCTTAGTCTTCCCGTCGAAGTATTTCTCTGATGGATACTTCTTCTTGAAGTGTTTCTCAAACTGTTTCCATGATAAGTCCTTTTCATGGATTCCTTTCACATTCTTAAGATCTTCCCACCAAATGGAAGCCTTTCCATTCAAGTTGAAGATGGATATTTGAGCCTTCAAGTTTTCAGAATAGTCATGAACTTTGAAGTAATTCTTTAAGACAAGTAGCCAAGCTTCTGCCTCTTCCCCTTTCTCAATCTAAAAAGGGTGGTTTGGCTTTCTTGAACTCTTCAGGGTCATGACTTCTGGAATTCTTTTGCTTCTTTCCTTTGTTATGAGAATATGAGCTAGTTTTTATACTAGAAGATCCCTCGGAGCTGCCAGTTCCCATTCCAGAGGACTCTCCCGATGAGCATCCCATGCCTCCAGGTTGGGACTTCCTTGAGGTACTTCTCCCCATGTGGCCACTTATGGGACCACATTTTCATATTTCATGTGGACTTTGAATTCTCTCTATATGTTGTTGGTCCACATGACTAGTTGCAGGTCCATGTTGCAGTTGCCTTTTTATATCGGATAAGCTCTGCAGCAAGACTGCATTGATTTCCATTTGTTTTTCTTTCTCCTTTATCAATCTCTCGTTGTCATCCTTGCAACTATGTAATTCATCCATAAGGCTCCTTGCAGTTTTAGCTAGATCCGGAGGGGTCTCCACCGCCCTCCTCTCGTCAAACTCTTCAACTCTATTGTGGGATCCCTCCCCCACTTCATGGCACGTCGCCATCCTTTATGCTTGTGGTTTCTCGTGATTCACTGACTATTGGAGTGCTGACAAAACACTTACTCTTAGCTAACATTCTAGTAGTTCATGAGAAACACATAGTTCATTTTTATTAAATACACACACACAATAGAAAGTTTTCATTCTTTTATTTAGTAATAGTTTAACCAGATTCTTTAGGAAAGAGGTAAGGTAGGGAATCACCCTTAAGATTTGCTTTAAACATAGTTTTTAAGTGACTCATCCATGAGACCAAGCAGGCCAAGTGTTGTAATCATGCTCTAATACCAATTTGTAACACACCCATGGTGGGGTATCAAAATTTAGTTCTTCTGAAGAAAATCAAAACCCCCATTCGGGGTCTTTATTCCCTGTTTCTCTTCCAGAGATTTCCAGCCACGATATCCATGCTCTGAACCGAGCTCAAAGCTGGCAGATATCCTCTCCCAATTGCTTTGAGTTCTTCCATCCATCTATACTCGCATATCACAGCGGGCTATGACCAAATGCCAAGACAACCACCACATGAATCCTCTGGAGTGGAAAATATCTGAAGTTCACAATCCGATGCTACGTGTCCTGGGAGATTTTAATGGCCCTAATTCACTTCGGGACTTCGGCGTTTGAGAGTTTCGAACGCTCCAAATTCTTTTCTCCCCGAAGTACTCTGTACCTGGAGTTATATATCGAGCGCCACACGTTCCTTGGGATCGACGACTATGATCTACTTCGGGACTTCGAGACTTCAGCGTTTGGGAGTTTCGAACACTCCAATGCCTTTTTCCTCCAAAGTACTATGTACCCTGAGTTACAGATCGAGCGCCAAACGTCCCTCGTGATCGACGGTTGTGATCTACTTCGAGACTTCGGCGTTCAACAGTTTTGATCACTCCAATGCCTTTTTCCTACGAAGTACTTCGTACCCTGAGTTACAGATCAAGCACCACATGTCCCTCGTGATCGACGCCTGTGATCTACTTCGGGACTTTGGAGTTCAGAAGTTTCGAACAGTCCAACGCCTTTTTCCTCTGAATTACTTTGTACCCAGAGTTACGGATCGAGCGCCACGCGTCCCCTTCCAAAGGATAGTTATGATCGACTTGGGCACTTCATTAATTCACTCCTTCTGTTCCTCCGGAGTGCTCTTCTTTGGAGTTAACGATCTACTGCCACATGCCTTCCTGTGCCAACAACTAGGATCTACCCCGACAATTCAGGAATTTTCGAAGCACCTCGAATCCTCCGAAGTCCTGAAGTCCCAGACTCCCAGAATCACAGTCATTTCACCAACCATGTGGGCGAGGTATGCATGTGTCAGGGGATGACACATAGTTGGGTCAGGGGTGACACATTCCCTCATATGGGATAACATGTATCACGTTCAAAAGGAGCTATAGGGTATGGGATGTGCATGAATCCAAGTGGCACGTGGCTCGTCAAGCTTAAATTCACATCACCATGGATGGTGTAAGTATGCCTCGTCGCTCCACTCTGATCGTCTTTCAACCTCCCTCATATTTTCATGGTCGAGATCCAGCCGATACCGAATTGTTCACAGATCGACAATTCACAGTGATTGTGGGGCCCCAACGTGCTCACTCTTTATCGGAGAGCTCAATCTCCGCAATCTGAAAAGTGCTTGCCCGACTCGGTTTAATCGTGGTCATTGATCCTCCACCCCGACGAGATCAACAACATTGGTTGATTGCAGGCTATGAACTAACACATTCGTTAATTTCACCTTCACGCTCCACAATGATTCCCAACCATCGATATATGTTCATAGATCGACGGTTCACAGTAATTGCGGGGCCCAATCTCCACAATCTTGGAAGTGCTTGCCTGAATCTATATAATCGTGGTCATTGATCTTCCACCCCAACGAGATCAGTGACGTTGGTTGATTGTGGGTCATGAACTAGCACGTCCGCTAATTTCACCTCCACGCTCCACAATGATTCCCAACCATCCATCTTTGTTCACAATTCGACGGTTCACAGTGATTGCGGGGCCCAATCTCCGCAATATGGGAAGTGCTCACCCGACTCTGTCTAATCGTGGTCGTTGATCTTCCACCCCAACGAGATCAACGACATTGGTTGATTGTGGACCGTGAACTAGCATGTCCGCTAATTTTACCTTCGCGCTCCACAATGATTCCCAACCATCAATCTAATCGAGTGGATGGTGTTTGATTCGTTAACTCAAGTGGGTCTTTGAGTCGATCTGATGACTAAGATAGGTTTTCCTCCCGATGAACGGTTCGCATTCATCTCCTCTGTTCAGCTCTTGATTCATCTACGACTCTTGTTACTCAGGGAGTTCGGGTAGCTTTGATTATCGTGAAGTTTGACATCCCGTGGCGTCGATCTCCCGAAACTCTGAAACCATTATGAGATATATCCTTTCGGCCTTAGCACAGGGTTCCTAGACCCAGGTCACATGGGCCTTTAGATGATTCTCAAGTTATGATCTCTACTCTTAGTCAGGTTTTGGTTAAGGCCGTGGACACAAGTTCAAGGTCTCTCAGGCTACTAGTGTGTGTTGGAGTTACTTCACACACACCTAGGATTTATTTTTCCTAAGGTTATTCCTTGTTTATTAGTCATAATTAGTCATTATCTAGTCTCCTATAATTTAGGGGAGAATATTCCACCTGGAGAATATTCTCTTTCAGTTGACACTTCAGTTTGACTAGTTGAGTTGAGTTTAGATGTTGCATTGGTTTTGTCA
>ML793595.1:318806-359177 GCA_009831015.1 Picea engelmannii
TCCAGTGGTTTTCTAATTCTATGCAAACAGAATTTGAAATGTCTATGATAGGAGAACTGTCATATTTTCTTGGCTTACAAGTAAAACAAAGCTCTACAGGAATCTTTATTTCTCAAGAAAAATATTTGAAAGAGATATTGAAGGAATTTCAGATGGAAGATTCTTCTACAGTCAGCACACCTATGGTGGTTGGTTGCAAGCTGAGCAAAGATGATATCTCACCTGATGTTGATCAAAGGACATATCGTTCAATGATAGGCAGTCTTATGTACATCACATCATCTCGTCCTGATATAATGCAAGCTGTTGGAATGGTAGGTCATTTTCTGTCTACTCCTAAGCAAAGTCATTTGGCAGCTGTGAAAAGAATATTTAAATACTTGAAGGGAACAATGACTTATGGACTGTGGTATCCTAGAAATCGGAATTTCCAGTTAACTGTTTATTCAGATGCAGACTGGGCAAATTGTATTGATTAGAGAAAAGGCACCAATGGAGGATCATTATTTTGGGGTGACTCATTAGTTGCATGGCTTAGTAAGAAACAAGGATCCATCTCATTATCCACTACAGAGGCAGAATACATTGCTGCTGCTACTTGCTGCACACAAATCTTATGGATGATACAAACTATTGCAGATTTGAAGGTAACTTACACTGATCCTATCCCAATTCATTGTGATAACACCAGTGCCATAAGTGTCTCCAAGAATCATGTTCTTCATTCTAAGACTAAGCATATTCCTATAAAGTATCATTTTCTCAGAGAACAAGTATCAAACAGAATTGTTCAACTGAACTATATACCCTCTACAGAACAGATTGCTGATATTTTTACTAAACCATTAGCTGTGACCCCTTTTGGATATCTTCGTCAAAAGCTGGGGGTTACAAACTCTTGTGTCTAATATGTGCACCTGGTCAGGGGGAGTGCTTTTTGAATATCTGGTGAATTTCCTAAATTCTTATAGATGACAGGGGGAGTCTATTTTTGCAACAAGATCAGAGGGAGAATATTTCTTCTTTGACATTGATGTCAAAGGGGGAGAAAAGGTAATTTTTTTAATGCAGAGGAGAGTCGAGTCTGAATGGACGAATGCAGAGGAGAGTTGGGTCTGAATGCAAATGTTGCCATCAATGCCAAAGGGGGAGATTGTTGGCAAATTCAGTGAATAGACAGAGAATGCTTGTCATTGATGACAACAGTGGAGATGGCAGAATAAGAGATTCGAACGTAAAATCTCAGGAGGAACAGCATTGAGGAAAACGTGGGAAGCAAAGATCAAGATAGAGTTTGCAGAGGAGAAGGAAGATGGTGACCGTTGGATCCCATTCAAATTTCCCGAAAGGATGACAGCAGTCGGATCTGCAGAAGCTGCGTAGAGGTTAAGCGTAGAAGTAGGCATGCAGAAAAATAGATCTGAGCCGTAGGATCTAAGAAGAAAACCTGACAGCCGTCGGATCTGTAAGAGACGCGCAGGGGTTAAGTCCTACTATGCAGAGGAGAAATCCCGTACAAGTCATCGGGATATTGGAAAGAGAATCCTAGCCGTTGATCTGGGAAGGACACGCATCAGCATTCTGGTGAGGCATCGGGATTTTATAATGTCCAATTCACTTGACATCGAAAACTCCGAAATCACGATATGCAATTTCGCGATTTGATCTCATCCGTTAAAGCAAGCATGAGATATGGACCGTTGATTTTCTTCATCGGAGAATCGAGGATCGAGATTTTATAATGTCCAATTCACTTGACATCGAAAACTCCGAAATCGCGATATGCGATTTCGCGATTTGATCTCAGCCGTTAAAGCAAGCATGAGATATGGACCGTTGCTTTTCTTCATCGGAGAATCGGGGATCGGGATTTTATAATGTCCAATTCACTTGACATCGAAAACTCCGAAATCGCGATATGCGATTTCGCGATTTGATCTCAGCCGTTAAAGCAAGCATGAGATATGGACCGTTGATTATCTTCATCAGAGAATCGGGGATCGGGACCCTGCATTGTCCAATTCACTCGACAACGAAAACCCCGAAATCGCGATATGTGATTTCGCGATTTGATCACAGTCGTTAAAGAAAGCATGAGATATGGACCGTTGATTTTCTTCATCGGAGTTTTGGGGATCGGGATTTCAATATGCAAAGAACACAATGCAACGAAAACCCCGATTTCGCGATATGCGAAATCGCGATTGAATCTGAACCGTTAGATTCAACATGTGAACTAGACCGTCGATCCAACTCACGTCAGATAGGGACATGTGGCACATCCAGGAGTCAGTGGAGGACAGGTGTAAGGAGTACAGAGGAAGTCGGGAATCGGCATATCGCGGGTGCAAGGGGCATATGCACATTATCATTGTAAACCCCGAAATCCCAACGAGAGGTATAGTGACAGTCACATGATAGCTGGTCACATGGACCATTGTGTAGCCAGAAGGGGCTAAAGCTCGGGAAAGGAGCACATCAGGGATCAGAGAATCGGGGGTTCTAAGTACATGTACATCTCGACACTGAGAATGCCGAAATAGCGATGAGTGAAATCCCGATGGGATCTGAACCGTTGGATCAAATATTGATCGGAGGGTTGTTGTTCTTTCTCATACATTAACGCTTCAGTTATGAATCTGTTAAGAGAAACTGACTGATCATGACAAATTGGTTAGCGTTTCAGTTGCCAAGACAGATGTCCTTATATTACCTATTGGAAAGGGAAGTGGAATCGTCAAGGAATTGTGTATAAAAGAAAATGAGCGAGACTGAATTTGGTTGGCTGTTCTGGATGGAAAAAGAACGAAACAGTAAGAAAGGAGAAAGGAGAAGATGTTGAGCATGAAATTTAATGACAGGCAGAGTAGAAGAAGAGCTGAATGACAGAAGAATATGATGCAGAGCAGACCTGTTGAAGAAGAGAAGAATTGCAGAACAGTTTGTTGAAGATCAAATACAGAGAAAGACTGGTAAGAATTATCTGAATAGTTGTCTGTGTATTCATAATTTCATAGTCTAGGGAGGTTGGGAGGTGCTCAGGAGGACTGTTGTCCTCAGAAGTTCAAGTGGGTGCTTGAACACAAGAAGTTGTAGCTTCCATCTGGTTGCAGCCAGAGAAACAAGGGTGGCAGGGTGGTGCTAGGGAGAACAAGTGTTCTCTGTTATACAGGTTGAAGCCTATGTAACTGGAAGTTGGTGCTTCCATCTAGTTGGTGCTGGAACACTCAGGAAGTTGGTGCACAAGATATGGCCATAGGATGTATCCTCTATTTTATCTCTCCCAAAATTATCCATCAAGTATATGATGACTCACAAGAATTCACTCCAAATGAATTATGGAGCAGATTGGAGGTTTTATTTGGGAATAAGGAAGAATGCATGCAAAATGTTGACAAGATAGAGAATGTAGAAAATCCACTAGAAGATAAATCATCTCAGTTTGAAGAGCCTTCTACACAAGTATCTATAGAAATTTGTATTCCATTAATTGAAGATGATGTCTACTCCATTTTAGATTTGTTTTCTGAAATTCATGTGGAAGATATATGCCATGCATCTCAGAAGTCACATGCAAACACTTTTGCATGCACCATGCATGCATCTCAAGAGTCAAAAAGGGAGCCGCGCACATCAGACTCAATTCTAATATTTTCTAAGAACAATTTACATAAACAAATTGGATATTTGAATTCCTCTCGAGAAAATATCCAATTTCAAAAAAAAAATCGTCTGAAACGGAGTCGGAAAGTGAAGTTATGATCGTTTAAAATCAACAAAATTTCAACATTTTTTTGGAAACGGCCGCATGATTTTCAAAATTGCATCCAAAATTTGTTTGGATATTATTAATTACAAGAAGATAAAGTGGATATGTGTGGAAATATCAATGATCCATATACTTCATTAGATCCGTGCAGACATCTACATCTTCAACAAAATCTTCAAAGAGCACAAACTTGCACAGTTGTGAGGTCTTCTTGGAGTGAAGGACATGGTTGCTTAGCAACTGCCTTTTGTTTCTTATCATTTTTTATTTTATGCATTGTAATTTGAGGGGGAGGTTTGTTCCCATGAGGTTTTCTCTCTTTCCTCGTTTATTTCAGTGTATCGTTTGTATTTGGGTACCTAATATGGCCTCGTAGCCAGGACCCATTCTTTATTTTCACCATAGTGATGTTCAGGGGGGGTGTTGGAATTACTTCACACACACCTAGGATTTATTTTTCCTAAGGTTATTCCTTGTTTATTCGTCATAACTAGTCATTATCTAGTCTCCTATAATTTAAGGGAGAATATTCCACCTGGAGAATATTCTCTCTCAATTGACACTTCAGTTTGACTAGTTGAGTTGAGTTTAGATGTTGCATTGGTTTTGTCACCAAGCAACATTGGGATCATCACCAACTCACTACTCTTTGTTCAGTCAGTTAACTGAAGACTAGTTGACTAGTTAACTCAACTAGGTGGCAGTTCACTCCCATAACTGCCTAAGAGACTAGACTAGGTGGCAGTTCACTCCCGTAACTGCCTAAGAGACTAGACTAGGTGGCAGTTCACTCTCGTAATTGCTAGTGTGTGTCCATATCACTCTAGAACACCACTATGGCTCATTAGTTACTTATGTATCCTATATCTATTGTAAATTATTCACTATTTATGTGTGGAATACGGTTAATGAATTCTTCTCTTCTTTCTCTCCTTCTTCTTCTTTCTCCAATTCTCTCTGCAAATGTGTGTATTATTGTTTAGCTAGATCTATTATGCGCAGGTTCAACACATATACATCTTGAAGGAAATGTCTTCTTAATTCGCAGAACTTTAAGTTATGAAACAAGGTGGGGTAAACTCATGATGTTACTGATACGGTAGCAGGGCCAAGAGGCTTTCTCCGACTCCGGAGCTGTGAGGTATCTCCCTAGGGAAAACACCTTCAAGAGTTAAACTGGAGCATACAGGAAAAGCAGAAGCATAAGTTCTCAAGGAAGCCAACTTATACACACAACTTAACCATTTCAATGCAGAAAACATTTATAGATATGAAAACACATGCATGCAACCATTAATTCCCAATTCAACTCATAGAGTATGAAAACACTTAGCATAACCAGATAACGTGAAGCGACTGCTGGAAGGGGTGCTCATTTCCACCCAACCATAGGCTCAATCACTCCTAACAGATTTACCACTAGACACCCACGAGATAAACCACGATGCTTTGAGATTGAATCTCTTCTTCCGGCACAGAAATAGATAGGGACGAGGGTTACTCTCCTTCTCCCGAATACGTCTCTAATTTCCACGATCAAAACACACTCTTTTTCACAGTTCTTCCTTGAATACGAGAGCTCAGTCTCTCGTCTCTACACTCTTCGCAGGCCCCCTCCCTCTGTCCACCACGCCTTCCTTTCTTTTCTTTCTCAGCAAGATTGTTTGTGGCCCGAATTCCCAGTCTGTGGTCAGGTCTGGAATCCTTACAGATGGGTGGTCTGTCCCATCCCTGCATTAAATCTTGAGGAGGTATTCCCACCTACCAGCCTGACTGACATTCATTCCTGGTTCAAAGAGTTGTTCTGATCTTGAGAAATTAAATCCAACAAAGTACTGGTTCGATGGAGGTTAACGCAACCATTATCGGTCCCCTCCACCATCTATTTCATAGCATTCATGGTCTCTCTTAGCACATCCCCTTTCCAGTAGTCATGCAACACTTATCCATTTTCTATTAAAATAACATAATGTACATTCATCGACCTTTTATACAAATTTCCATCAAATCAAACATCCACACATTTGAGTTTGCCATAGTTTCTTGGCCAATATAGTTATATCTACAAACTGGGGGAAACAGGGTGTTACATGAGATGGTATTGCACAATATAAGAAGAGAAGAAGAAGCCTATCACTTATCATTGAGAGATGAAGAAAATATTACACACGGAGGAAATTGAATTAGGAATGTTAGGAGAGGTAGAGGTGGCCAAGGTAGGAGAAGGAATTCAAAACCATACGCAAATTATTCACACAAAGAGAAGGACGATAAATAGGAAGAAGCTAACCCATCATGAAGGAATAGAAGTCAAACTTGAGGTGGATTTCTAAGAAGATGCCAAAATTTTGGTAGCTACAAAAGGATAATTTATTGTTACACCTACGAAGAAGAATGTCATAGATATTTTGAGTGTTTGAAGAGAGATGGACCACAAGGAAATGAATCCAAAGTGAATTTGGCACAAGGAGAGACACAAGGACATAACACACCAATTGTAATACTCGAAAAAAGAAGTGGGAATTTTTATGTTGTATAAGGTGAATACAATATGAGAACCACAACACAAAGGAAGAGAAGTGGTCAAGGAAGAACCCCTTGGAATAGAGATTGAATGCAAAGAAGAATGGACCTGAAATCGAAATTGGTGTCTAAAGACATCGTAGCACTGAAGCAAGAGCACACTCCATGAGAGAAAAGAATAGATCTCTTGATGATCTGATTGTAATAGACTGATCACAGGGATCGTCTATAAATAGGTTTGGTCATGGGCCAAAGAAAAAAGATTAGGTGATGTCAGTTGCATTCCATGAAATGTGGATCTGAGATCCTTACGCAGACATGATCAAGCAAGAGTTTATTCAGTCGTCGACCCCCTCAATTGACAAGGTGAGGTTTATGATGGAACTGAATGTTCCAACACCACTGCCCCCCCCCCATAAACGCATCTTGGAGGAAAACAAATTTTGCAGCTTTCCCCCTATGAAATTGTTCTAAATGCAAAAGCTAATCACAAGACAATACAACAACACTTATGAGGAAGTTTGATCACCATCAACACGAATCAAGGCCAAAGAGCAGTCATCCATTGCAAATTGGTTTCAAAATATGTTGTCCAAACATAGTCCCAGTCGATTAGCCAACTAGACAACAAGACAACACTAGCTAGTTTATCAGTCTCAGTCAATCAGTCTATGTTAATCCAACAGTCTTTGTACCCAAATAGTCTAGGTATCAAGTACAATAAGCAGAAGTACAGCTCCCAAAAATAGTCGAACAAGGTTTGGTAAGTCTCAGCAAATCCAAACACATTAGTTGGGTTTACACATCAACAACTTCAAGTATGCCCCCCTTAAACACAACTGAGGGATCAAAGCATAATCAATATATCTTCGTCAAAAACACCAGTTGACTGATAATAGAAAGTCGAAACTCATTTGACAAATACAAAGTCAAAAAATTCTAGTCGATTGTCAAGTCAGGTCAAATTACAGTCTACTAATACCCCATTCGAACTCCAGTCAACTGTGAAGTCGAGTCGAATCCCAGTCGACCAATACCCCAGTCAAACACTAGTCGATTGTGAAGTCGGGTCGAATCCCAATGGTTGACCACTGCAAAGCAATCAGTAATGAAGAGGAGTGTTGTACATTCGTACAGTCGACGATACACAATGGTATGAAGTCTTCAAACATCTAGTCAAATGTTCCCATGACCAGTCATCAATCCAACAACAGTCTATCATGGTAGTCGGTTTTGGTCCACGGTTTTCTCTTTCATGTCTCTTCATCAAATATCTGAAGGCATGATTTTCAGCCCTTTGATTTCAATGGCGAGGATGACGATAAGACACAAAGGTCATGTTGGTTGATCAAGAGATATGGGCTCAGGGTCTAGTGTACTCTCAGGAGTAGAACAACCCAGTATATCAGCAGTAGTTTCATCAACAATAATTTTCTCAACTTCTAGCATGTTAGGAACAATCATCTCATCAATCGATTAAGTATACTGTGCTACTAACAAATCAGTCTAAACTCCACCTAAAACAAACAAAACTCCCATGTTAGCAGCAAGGGCAGGTGTGGGGAAGGAGGCAACAACATCATCATATCCAAGACATGTTCTTGGGATCATCATCTCAGACACAATAGGAGAAGTAATACCCTATCCATGCTTCCCAAGTCCTCCTCTGGTTTATCCCATCTTGTTGAGCAGTCAGGATCCTATACTTGTAGTGTGTTTTTCAAGGCTAGGATAAATAACACAGTCATCAATTTCAAAGCATAAATTAACAACATTTGGCTTACAAGGAGCATCATAGGGTGGAGAAGAAACAGATGAGCTTGGCAACTCAACAACAATCCTCTTCTCAGCATTTTTCAATTGGAAAACTTTTTCCTCAAGGTTTTATCTGCAGTTATGCAAGCTTTGAAGAGTCTCATCCTTCTTCGTCAGCTAGAGAAATATGGCATCATAATCTTCCTTCAATTCCTGATATTCGTCAAACAGACGATTGTTATCTTCTTGAAGAGGAGCAGTTTCTTCACGAATCTCATCAACGGAGGCCTGCAAGTGGGAAACCTCATGAGTTAGCTGGGAAATTGTCTCCATCAACTAGTTGACATATGTGCTCAATGTTGTATGAGGAAGGGATTTCACTTCTTCCTCTAGTTCTTCAAGAAGGTAGGACTTTTCCTCAAATTTGTTTACAAGAGTCTGGTAAAATATTTCAACGATGTTCCTCATGAAAGTAAACCTTCTGGAGTGCTCAGTCACAACAATATGGAACACATTTTCTCCAGTCTTTAATTGATTTTTCAGTCCCGCATTTTCTATCTTCAAGGCAACATTTTCACAAGAAAGGGTTTTCACCTCCTTTCTGAGATCATCGACAAGATCGGTTTTTTTTCCAAAATCATCCATCAAATCTTGAAAAATGGTTTCCATTGTCTGTTGTAGGTAAAAAATATTCCTATATTTCTCATCAAACCGTTGCAGAAGGTTGGTTTGAAATAGGGCAACATCTTCTAGTTTGGTATGGGTTGTCTCTAGGTCACTTCTCATGCCTTGATTCTCAGTCTGCAACTATGCAACGACATTTTGCAAGGTAGTGACTTGTGCACGAAGTCAGTTGTGAGATTCTTCCAAGGTAATAGCCTTCTTCTCACGAATCTCTTGCAATTTCTGAAGCATTAGAGCCTCATCTTCATCCAACATGCCCATTTTCAATGGAGGGAAATACCCAACCACCAAATCTTAAAAAAAAGGAAAGTGTACGTCAACGGACTTCTTGTTGATCAAATACCAAACTAGTCATGCAACAGATATCAAAACATAACAAGCATTCAATAGGGAGAGCCACGCACAGATATCAAAGGAGGAAGGACATAATACAACACGAATTTGTTGGATGTTCAAGTGTGGTCAAACAAGAATCCAGTCTGACAGTCGTGTCGAGCTCCACGATTTCAATCTGGTCGAGCCATTGGTCAATGAATTTGGTCGGATCTCTTGTACGTCGATAGTCGACTCCGGGTCAAATGATCCTCCTTTAGGCGGAAAGAAAAAAAAGGTTGACCCTAAGCCAAGAGATTAAATCCATGTCGAATTTATCCCACGAGGTTTTCACTGGACGAGGGTTCTTGCACTTGTTGAATGTGGATCAAGTGACTAATCAAATATTATTTCCAAACGAAAGACTAGTTGAATATGCACCACGCACTGTTAGAATTTCTTAATTTTCAAAGTAATAGATTTATTAGTGTTCTTAGATATCCTTTTACATTAACAATTATACCATGTACTGAAAATATGAGTAGAAAAAACAAGCACAAGCAACACAAGAGTTTGTCCTGGGAAAACCACAAATGGGGGAAAAACCCAGCCAACCTTTCTTAGATAGATTATGTCCAAAATAATCCAACCATGACCTAGCTCTTAAGAGAAAACAAATAATGAAAAAACCATAGCACAAGGCTAGCACACAAGATAGAGCTAGCATACCAAGTAGTTGCAGCAGCTGTAATACCCCAAGGCCAAGCCCCTGCTGAATTGTAATGATGTTTAATGAAATTTATAGGCTAGTGAGCCAAGTATTTATAAGTTGGGAGGCTTATGTGTTTATTAGGCCGGAGAGCCTAGATGTTAAGGCTAGTGAGCCTATTTTTGTATATTTAATTATGCATATCATTAATAAAAATACATCGTTGCATGTAGACCAACCACGAAGAAAGAGTTATGGGGGACTAAGCTCCACTAGGAAGGGAAAGGGAAGGGGGATGAGAGGCTAGGAAAAAGGGGCTAAGCTTGAGGGCTTAACCCAAGGGAATATTATAATGTATTTTCCTAAAATACTAAATCTTGGGAAATAAGCCATGTTATCCTAAGTTCCTTTGGGGGCGAGGAACAAACTCCAAGTGGAGAGGAATGAGATCCTAGAGAGCCATGTGTGAACCTGGGTGCATGCAGATTTATGTGGGAAAATCCATCATTGTGGGGGTTCGCTCACCATTCTTGCCATCCTTTTGTCCCATTCTCTCACGTACTAAGGAGGCATGCAGTCAACCATTTTCCACCATTTTTTAACCCTCTGCCATCATGAACCTCTGTAAATTGCACGCACTAGTATTTGTGTTGAGCCTGTACCTTGCCTTACCCAATTTTTCTACTATGGTTACCCATTTGACTTAGGAGCTAGACATAATGATGCAGACCCCCTATTCCTCCCAAGGGTTGCACGACCTCCCAGTAAGGATCTTCTGATTATGGAGCCGAAATGGCTCTTCTGGTCCCGAACTGGAACCCTTCGGACGAATGCACAGGTCCCTTACAAATGCTCAGTTGGCTTTTTCGAGCGCCAAGTCGAAAAGGCACTTATCGGGGACCAGGACTTCACAATTCAAGCACCCCATTCCTTCGTCCCTAGAAACTCCAGTAGCCGAAATGTCGAGATATCCTGACGCTTGTTCCTTCAGGATTTTGCGTTTCGTGAAACCAGGATGCAAGGGATATCCTTGCTCCTTAGTGTCTCCGATCGCTGAAGTGCTAACTTGTCCCGGTGCCTATTTCTTCGGGATTTCATGTTTTGAGAAATCAGGATACAAGGAGTATCCGTGCTCTTTGGAGTCTCCGGTTTCCAAAAAGCCGAAACGCCAAAATGCCCCGGCGTCTGATCAATGGCTCATAACGATCCCTACGATCGACGGTCCTGGTCGAATCGCAACTTTGTGATTTCATGATTCAGGATTTAGAAAGACAAGAACCTTTGTCTTTCCAACTCACGGTCCCCGAAGTCCCGAAATGAACCAACGATCTAGATCATCCTGTGATTGATTGCTCTGATCGAATCACGAATTCGTGATTTCGCGGTTCAGGATTCCAAAAGACAAGAACCTCTATCTTTCCACCTCTCGGTACCTAAAGTTATGAAATGGACTAACGGTCCAGATCTGTTAGTGATCGACGGTTTCTATTCCTCCCGAGCTTTGGACAACATGAAGCCTTCGTCGCTAACTTCCTCGCAACTCCACCTGATCCACCACCTCGCAGGGTTTCGGGATTCCTTCTCAAGGACTCTCCACCATTCGTTCAGATCTTTGAACTCCCCTCTCCTGGATTTACGCAGAGTTAACATCTGCACTCCTTCTCCCAATATGACGGTCCATGGGAGTTTCCACCATGACCCAATGGTCGACGGCGTTCTTCCTTCTGAGCTTTCACTCACTCCAGACTTAGAATATTTTCTAAGTCTCTGAAGACTCGGTCTTCAATTCTTCTAGGGAATGAGTTCCTGGCCTCAACAACATTTTTCGAAGTTTTATCCCCCCTGATTTTGTCTGGTTCGGACGTCGATCTCCCACGCACCCCTTGCGTCTGAGGAATTTTGATGCTCAGATCCACGGCGTTTCTCTCTGGCTCGATGCACACCTTGCAGAGCTCCTAACGAAGAGAAAACAATTCCACAGCGTTTCTCTTTGGCTCGATGCACACCTTGCAGAGATCCTAATGAAGAGAAACAATTGAAACTGCTAAAACCTTACAGCTCCATTCACTTGTTTATAAAACAAAAAACAACAGGGAAAATGCACACAGTCCAAATATCACACATTTGGGTCAATTTTCCATTATGCTCTATTTATAAGTGCCTACCGGCTAGATAATACATCCGAAATTACAGCAATTCAAAACATTGAGATCTCTTGCTCACTCGCATTTCTCTTACAGTCGATTTCTCTGTATTACAACTCTCTCCTTTCTTCTCTCCCTACTTACTTCCTACTAACCGGGCTTACAAAATTTTACATAACTCAAAATATTCCTAGGGTTTCCCCTGGCTACTCGCCTACTCTAACTTCATCCTACACCATCTAAGATCGGTCGCTTTCCAAAGCCGAAGTGGAAACTTTTGCTCTGTTTA
Organism: Picea engelmannii; assembly: GCA_009831015.1. Taxonomy (NCBI): domain Eukaryota; kingdom Viridiplantae; phylum Streptophyta; class Pinopsida; order Pinales; family Pinaceae; genus Picea; species Picea engelmannii. The sequence goes on from ML793595.1 coordinate 330,992, forward strand.
TAGTTTCAAAAACTTGCTTCAAAGGGAAAAATCTGGCACTGGTTCAAGCATGCCTCCGAAGGTGAATTTCAGCGTTGAGTGGAGGCGGATCCCGAAAACAGTTGAACTGCCACGTTGAAGTTCCGGGAGAACTCTCACGTGTTGGGTGGTCCCACCTTTGTACACTTTCCAACAATGCTCCTGCATCATACTCCCCTTGACAAAAATTCATGCACTCTTATCCATAAGCTCCTCTACTGACTTTCCCTGCTTCTAGATGGAAACTTCGTTTTCCCAGTTGGCATCTTCTATTGGGGTCCCTTCCATTTGACTAGATACTAAAAATAAGTCTTCCTCTTGGTCTTCTTGCCAATCCTCTGATCCAGAATCTTCTCCATCTGTAGCTTCTCTGCCACAGGCATCTGCTTCTCCCACTGAATCTGTCCTTGATCTCTTGATCCTCCTATGTCGTCTTTCCTATAAGGATACAGGTCTGAGACATTGAATATGGGTGAAATGCCCACACCATCTGGCATCTCGATCTCATATGCGTTTGCATCAAACTTCCTCAAGATCTTATAGGGTCCTATCTTTTTAATCTTCAATTTGTTATATGTTCCCCTAGTGAACCTTTCCTTCCTGAGATGTGCTAAAACCTGATCTCTCACTTCAAATTGAAGTTCCCTGCGATGTTGATCAACTCTGTGCTTGTATTTCTAGTTAGATCTCTATAATTGTTCTTTGATCCGGCTGTGGAGTTTCTGCATTTCAGCAACAAAATCCTCTTCTCCAGCGCTTCTGATCTCTCCATGTTCCAAATCTCTTAACTCAGATACTCCCCTGGGTTGCATTCCATAGAGTATTTGGAATGGGCTCCTTCCAGTGCTCCTGTTTGGTGAGTCATTGTATGAAAATTCTGCTTGTGGCAGAATCTGATACCACTGGTTATGGTGTTCAGTAACCAAACTTCTCAATAAGTTCCCCAAACTTCTATTTGCCACTTCAGTCTGCCCATCTTTCTGAGGGTGATAAGCTGAGCTAAAGGACAAATATGTCCCCATATTCTTCCACAACATCCTCCAAAAGTGAAGAACAAATTTTGTGTCTATGTCTGATACAATGCTCTTGGGTAGACCGTGAAGTCTCACGACTTCTCTGAAAAATAGATTTGCAACATGTGTTGCATCACTGGTCTTATGGCATGGGATGAAATGTGCCATCTTTGAAAACCTGTCCACCACCAAAAATATGGAATTGAATCCCCTTTGTGTTCTTGGTAATCCCAACACGAAGTCCATGCTTATTGCATCCCAAGGCCTCTCTGGTATTGGCAATGGTTGATACAATCCAGTGTTCTGCCTTTTCCCCTTTGCATGTTGACAGATTCTACATCTGTTCACAAATTTTATCACCTTTGTTCTCATACCTGGCCAATAGTATGAACTGCTTAACTGTGCAAATGTTTTATCGTGGCCGAAATGTCTAGCCAATCCTCCACTATGCTTCTCCTTTAGAATATTGTCCCTCATTGAGCATCTTGGTATGCACAATTGATTTCCTCTGAACAACAATCCTTCTTGAACCATATACTTTGTCCACTGACTTCTATCTCTCAGTACAGGGCTTGTACATGCTTCGTAGGCCTCCTTGAAATCTGCATCATCACAATACATATCCTTAAGGTGTTCAAACCCCAAGGTCTCCACCTGGAATTCCTGCAGAATTAAACATCTCCTTCTTAATGCATCAGCAACTTTGTTAGCATTTCCAACAATATGTTTGATGACAAAAGTAAAATTTTCCATAAATTCAACCCATTTTGCATGCCTCTGATTCAGTTTTTCTTATCGGGTTATGAATTGTAAAGTTTGGTTATCGATGTAGAAGACAAACTCTTTCGGGACAAGATAATGTCTCCATTTCTTCAATGCTCGAATTACGGCATAGAACTCCTTGTTGTATGTGGAGTATTTCCTCTTAGTCTCATTCAACTTCTCAATGAAATAGGCAACAGGTATGTTATCTTGACTCAAAACTGCTCCTATTGCAACTCCACTCTCATCACATCTTACCTGAAATTTATTCTCAAAAATTGGCAAGATCAGAATTGGTCATTCTGTTATCTTCTCCTTCAATATATTGAATCTCCTTTCAGCCTCCTCTATCCATTTAAAAAAATTGTGCCACTTCTTCACTGTGTCCAACATTGGTGCACAAATTCCACTGAAATCTCTAATGAATTTTCTGTAGAAACTTGCTAAACCATGAAATCTCCTTACCTCGAACATGCTCCTTGGTGACGGCCACTCCTTGATTGCTTTCACCTTATCTGGATCCATCTTCAATTCATTCGAAGATATCACAAAACCCAAATAAATGAGCTCTATCTTCATAAAAGAGGACTTCTTCATATTGATCAACAGCTTCTCCTGATGTAGCCTCCTCATCACTAGCGTTAGGTGCCTCAAATGCTCCTCTTTAGTTTTGCTAAAAATTAGTATATCGTCCAAATATACAACCACAAACTTACCAATGAAATATTTTAGTATTTTGTTCATCAGCCTCATAAAAGTGCTCGGGGCATTCGTTAAGCCAAATGGAATAACCAGCCACTCATACAGACCTTCATTCGTCTTAAAGGTTGTTTTCCATTCATCACCTTCCCTCATCTGGATCTGGTGATATCCACTTTTCAAATCTATCTTAGAAAAAAAAATTGCTCCACTTAAGCAATCCATTAAGTCATCCATTCTTGGTAAAGGAAATATGTACCTAATGGTGATCTTGTTGATGGCTCTCGAGTCTGTGCACATTCTCCATCCTCTGTCTTTATTTGGGCTTAACACAGTTGGTACTGCGCATGGGCTCAAACTTTCTCTAACTAAACCATTGTCCAGCAACTCTTGGACTTGGTTCATCACCTCCTCATTCTCTCAAGGTGTTAGTCTGTACGATGCTTTGTTTGGAAGGCTTGCTCCTAGTATCAAGTTGATGTGATGAATGATACTCCTGATGGGCGGTAATGAGTTTGGAAGCTCATCCACCACTATATCAACAAAATTATCCAGCAGCTCCTTAACTTCTTCAGGTAAATCATCCATTGTTGTACTCGTAAGGACGAATCTGGGATTTCTCACCACAGCGACTTGCATCTCCTATTCTCCCTTGATTTCTTTTAGGAGTTCCTTCCCACTCATGAGAAGTATGCTTGTGTTGGCTTCCTTTTTTGCTCTCTTCTCCTCCATTGGCAGCAACATATGCATCCTACCATTCTTTTCCAATGTGTATGTATTCTTCCTTCCATCGTGAATGACATTTATGTCATACTGCCATGGTCTCCCCAACAAAATGTGGCATACATCCATGGGAATCACATCACATAGGATTTCATCCTTATATCCTCCAATTTTAATTTCAACCAGGCATTGTTTAGTAATCATTACCCGGTGTCCTTTTTGCAGCCATGAGACCTTGTATGGCCTTGGATGTGCAGTAGTCTTCAACTCCAATTTCTCCACCATTTTTGTGGATACTAGGTTTTCAGTGCTCCCACTGTCAATGATCACCTTGCATACTCTATCCTTAGTCTTGCAAGCTGTCCTTAAGAGATTGTTTCTCTGCACTTGCTCCTCAATTTCTGCCTCTGGTTTTAAAAGAAATTTTCTCAACATCAGGGATGATCCATCCTTTGCTCCTTCCGCTTCAACATCTCTTCGTTGTGCTTCTGAAATGTGAGCTTCTCCTCCTTCCTTATTCTTCTCGGGACATTCCCAAGACATGTGCCCTATTTTTCCACAGCTATAGCACCTTACTCCTCCTCTGCCTCTTCCTCTAGAAGAGTTTCTTCCACCATTTTGTCTTCCTCGTGAACTTCCTCCTCATTCAGAATGATTGTGGGGTATCTCAGCCTCCTCCTTAGAATGATGTGCTCTGTCTCATTTAAATCCCTTGCTCCTTCTTGGGATCGAGCTTTTACCTCTTCTTCGCTGGTTCTGTTTTCTGGCCAACTTCTCTTTTGCCTTCAGTCCAAACTAATAAGAATCTTCCACAGTCCTTACTGACATCATGCTCAACTCGTCCTAGACTTCATACCTCAAGCCATTCATATATCTGGCGAATTTTTCTTCGTCTCTCTCCCTTTGTCCAGTTCTGATGTTCAGCCTATAGAACTCCTCAGTGTACTCCTTGACTGTCATCCCCTTCTGTCTCAGGTTCTGTAGCTTCCTGAACAGATTGATTTGGTAGTCCTTGGGTATGAACTTAGCCTTCAGTTTGGCTACCATCTTGTCCCAACTCCTTATCCTCTATTTGCCTTTACTCCTCCTCTTAGCCTGTAGTTCATCCCACCACAGTGTTTCATGCCCTTTTAGTTTGGTGACTGCCTGCTTCACCTTCTTCTCCTCATCGACATCTTCATAGTTGAAGTGATTGTCCATGGACCTTATCCAATCCAATAGTTCTTCAGCGTCTATATTTCCCTCATACATGGGAACCTCTATCTTAGCTCTGCCTCCCAATCTGGCAACTGCTCTCAACCGACGTTCTTCTGCAGCATCCTCTCCTACAGCTTCTTCAGTCTCAAACCCTTCACTTTCTGCATCACTAACGTCCCAACGTCATGTGCTATCCTCTGTGTTGCTTCCATTGTTTCCATTCGAGCGTGAAGCTCTCGCACCTCCCTCTCTATAGCACGGTTGGCCAAAGGCGGACCTAGTATTCTTGGAGGCATTGTGTTGACTACCTGACACACACAGAGTACAGCTCTGAGTTCTCTATCTCCTTCTTTTCCTCCTTCTCCTGAAGCTTACAGATGAAAAATGTGCTCTGATACCACCTGATGCAGACCCCCTATTCCTCCCAAGGGTTGCACGACCTCCCGGTTAGGATCTTCTGATTCTGGAGCCAAAATGGCTCTTCTGGTCCCGAACTGGAACCCTTCAGATGAATGCATAGGTACCTTACAAATGCTCACTTGGATTTTTTGGGCGCCAAGCGTGAGCTCCCACAGCACACAACCGAGGGTCGTGACCTTGCACCAAGTCGAAAAGGCGCTTATCGGGGACCGGGACTTCACAAGTCAAGCGCCCCGTTCCTTCATCCCTCGAACCCCCAGTAGCCAAAATGCCGAAATGTCGAGATATCTCGGCGCTTGTTCCTTCGGGATTTCGCGTTTCGCAAAACCAGGATGCAAGGGATATCCTTGCTCCTTAGGGTATCCAATCGTTGAAGTGTCGACTTGTCCTAATGCATGTTTCTTCGGGATTTTGTGTTTCGCGAAATCAGGATACAAGGAGTATCCGTGCTCTTTGGAGTCTCTGATTTTCGAAAAGTCGAAACACCAAAATGCCCCAGCGTCTAATCAACGGCTCACAACGATCCCTGCAATCGACGGTCCTGGTCGAATCGCAACTTCGCAATTTCATGATTTGGGATTTTGAAAGACAAGAAACTATGTCTTTCCAACTCACGGTCCCCTAAGTCCCGAAATCAACCAACGATCCAGATCGTCCTGTGATTGACGGCTCTGATCGAATCGCAACTTCGCGATTTCGCAGTTCGGGATTCTAAAAGACAAGAACCTTTGTCTTTCCACCTCTCGGTACCCAAAGTTCCGAAATGGACTAACGGTCCAGATCTGTTAGTGATCGACGGTCACTATTCCTCCCGAGCTTTGGACAACAGGAAGCCTTCGCCGCTAACTTCCCCGCAACTCCACCTGATCCAACAACTCGCAGAGTTTTGGGATTCCTTCTCGAGGACTCTCCACCGTTCGTTCAAATCTTCAAACTCCCATCTCCTGTATTTACGCAGCGTTAACGTCTGCGCTCCTTCTCCCAATCTGACAGTCTGTGGGAGTTTCCACCACAACCCAACACTCGACAGCGTTCTTCCTTCTGAGCTTTCACTCGCTCCAAACTTAGAATATTTTCTAAGTCTTTGAAGACTCAGTCTTCGATTCTTCCAGGGAATGAGTTCCTGGCCTCGACAACATTTTTTGAAGTGTTATCCCTCCTGAGTTTGTTCGGTTCGGACGTCGATTTCTCTGTATTATAGCTCTCTCCTTTCTTCTCTCCCTACTTACTTCCTACTAACTGGGCTTACAAAATTTTACATAACTCAAAATATTCCTAGGGTTTCCCCTAACTACTCGCCTACTCTAACTTCATCCTACACTATCTAAGATCGGTCGCTTTCCAGAGCCGAAGTGGAAACTTCTGCTCTGTTTACTATTTCAAAAACTTTCTTCAAAGGGAAAAATACGGCACCAGTTCAAGCGTGCCTCTGAAGGTGAATTTCAACACTCAGTGGAGGCGGATCCCGAAATCAGTTGAACTGCCACATTGAAGTTCCAGGAGAACTCTCACGTGTTGGGTGGTCCCACCTCTGCGCGCATGCCAATGATGCTCCTGCATCAAATAAGTAGCAGGTCATCAAGCCTATGGTTTTGAAGAGGTGGGTCGTCAAGCCCGTGGATTGAAGAAGCAGGTTGTTAGGCCTGTGAGAAACTCTCCCCAGGTGAGAGAGATGGTTGGGGAAGTGATTTCTCCTTGAGGGAGTCTAGCAGCAGCTACAAAGCTCTGAGAATTCATGATCCGGCCTGTTGTTGAAGCCCTGGAAGGGAAGTGGAGAAGTTGGTGGACTGTGGAACAGTGAAGCTGTATATTCCCGGGGTGGGATAGGCATGTGGGGAGTGAGAGTCTGTGAGCGGTGGGTTTAAGTAGGATCCTTGGAGGGAATCCTTTCTATTGCATTATGCATCTTTCTATAGTCTCATCCTAGCCTAGGATTTCCTTTACCATGGGTGGAGTTTAGTCCCAGCTCAGGAGTGACCCACTGCTGATATCTTGGAGCAACGTAGTTTAAGGCTGGGATGTTCGTGGAAGGTTTGCACGCATTTGGTGGTCTTCTCATAAAAAGATAAGTACAAATTATCTGTTAATTTTACATGTTGTGTTTAAGTACATGTCTAAAGCTTATCAAAATTGCATGTGTTTATTGCATTTATGTGTTTATTTCCACTTCCGCATGAATCTATGTATCAGAAGAATGTCAACATATGTTAAATTTGCATTATATATATGGTATCAGAGCCCAGTTTCGACATTGAGCCTGAATTGGGCCGTATAAGTGATTTTTGAAGCAAAAGTTTCAGAGAATTAAAATTACAAAGTGCAAGGAGGGTGTTGAGGGAACACTTGGGTTGTTTTCAGAAGCTCTGGAGGTATAGCAATTGGATAAACCACGGAAACCATGGTATTGGGCCACAAAGTTCAAATTTCGGCTATTGGATCTGTTCGGAAGAACACAGATCCCTCACAACCATCAGATCTGGAGAAGGTGCATGATAGTTAACCATCAAAGTCCTTCAAACTTCGTTACTTCAACAAATTTTTAATGTTTTTTTGAGAAAGGAGTCGAAGCACGAAGCTTTGAAGTCCCGAAATGACTCTCAACCATAGATCATTCGGAAGGAGGAGAACCATTGGATTTCCCAAGTGGTTTGATAGTTCGATGTTCGGGGAAATCCGTTGAAGATTGTGCAATGAAGAAATCCCTAAAGTCTCGGTTTGTCGAAGTGACGTGACATGATGATGTCGTCGGGGGTGACGTGGACCTGTTTGGCAGTTCGATAGTTCGGCAGTTTTGATAAAGTGTCGATGATAAGAAATCCCCGAAGTCCCAAAGCATCAGATATGACGTGGAATGATGACATCACCTAGGGTGACGTGGACCTACCCTAACTCTGTCAGGTGTCACTTTTTTTTGTACTTTTGACATGCCCTTAGTATCGATTGGGAGCTGACATGTGTCACTTGACAATGGGGCCATGTGTCACCACCTTGATTGATGACAATTGTATTACGTGGACTCTAGGAGGTTAAGAAGTTTGGGCATTTGGCGTTCAGAGGAAAACTGTTGGAAGAACTTCTGGATCTTCGAAGTCCCGAAGCCTCGAAGTCCCAAAGTTCTGAAGTCGTGAAGCACCGAAGTGATGTGTCTTGATGACATCACCAGGGGTGACATGGGCACACAATATGCATGCCACGTGTCAGTGTGTTTTGTACTTTTAAAAGACTGATTTTTTCAGTTAGAACTTGACACGTGTCACCCCTCGGATTGGGCCACATGTGTGCTTCTAGTGTTCTGCCACGTGGCGCCAGATCCGGCAGTCCAGATACTTGACACTCTGGAGAAACTTGGTCAAGATTTGTTAAGTATGAAGACTCTCTAAGCTCCGAAGAGCGGAGTAAATCCTCACTGTTGATTGGAGAGGACACGCGGCAGTAGATCCCGTGGTTCAAAGACTTGGTACTCTGGAGGAATTGTGTTGTTCGTTGATTGAATCAAGAACTCACAGAGGCCAAAGTTAATCTCGACCATTGATCAGGAGATGACACGTGGAGGAAGGAGAGGATATCCAGTAATTCGGCACTCCGGGAGATCTGTGAAGAAGTTCTTAGGAAAGCCCCAAATCCCAGAGTTTTGTAGTAAATATCAGTCATTGGATGTTGGAAGTCATGGACCATTGATCCACCGTCCTTTGTGAGTTATCCAATTCGATGCTCCGGGGAATTGAAAAGTTTGGAGTTGTGAAAACCTTCGAAGCATGAGGTGCCAGAGCTATGAAGTGTCGAAGCACAGGGTATGACGTGGCATGATGATGTCACCAGAGGTGACGTGGACCTCCCTTAGACATGTCACGTGTCAATCAGAATTGTACTTTTGTCAAACTTGTTGGACCAATTAGCAGTCTAACACGTGGGGTCTATGTGTCATCATATTATATGATTACAACAGTATTATGTGGGCCCCAGAAAGTTAAAAGGTTTGGGAGCTCGACGTTCGAAAGAAATGAAAGAAGGTGTGAAATTATCCGAAGCCAGAAGCTCTGAAGCGTCGAAGTTCTGGATATGCGCCTATCATCCTAGTTCTTGGTCACAGCCTGTGGTCAAATGAATTTGGGGGCCGAAGAAAAAGAGGCTAACGCCCGAAATTTTGTTTTAAGAACAGGAAAGGGCTTAGAGAAAGAGCTCGTGAGGTTCTTGATTGTACAAACCTACACCTAAAGAAGTAAGGAAGGCCTGTAAACCTTAAGAATGTTGGTTTTTCTTCATATGAGATATGAGAGATTTTCGATATATTATTACAAAGATGAGTGTTCCATATATAGGGATATAGGGAACATAAGGTGACCATCCATGAAAGGATGCATCCCTTGAATAATCAATAACTATTTGTTATTATTAGTTACTTATTATATACTATAGTTAATAATCAATTAATAATTATATTATTGATTATTATCTTTAGAGAATGTCTTCCCGATGTTGTCCAAACATCAACACCCCCTCTCAACGAGGGAGACATTCTGCAACATGCCACTCTTGTCTTTGAAGTATACAAACTTCACCCTAGACTCATGACACTTGTCTGTCAATCTTGGGAGACATCTCTCTTCCACCTGAACCGAGGAGAAACTCCTTCCGCGACTCTCCCTCTGAGCCAATTAACTCTCTTCTAAGATTAGGCTCATTTTGGGTCTGCATGTAATATCATATAGCATCTTGTGTTTTTATCAATCCTTGTCAAGTCACCATGACTAGGACAAAGAACACACCAGGATCTTTCACCATAGGCACACACCTATGAGTGAATGTCGGTTTGATCCTAACTGACACGTGGAAAACACTTCAAGCACCCTGAGTCCATATTATTCCTTGTCATGATCAAGGAAGGACTACGTCTGGGCCCATTTATCACAAGTGCACCTTTGTGATAAATGTATCCTATCTCCCTTGGTCTGCAGCCCAATGTAGGAGAAGTTCTTCCCAATGTTGAAACATTAACACTCCCTCTTAGCTAAGGAGGTATATTTCCATAGTAGTACACAACTATTGTCCAGAGACACGCAGTCTCTGCCAGTGGTACAAAACCACCATAGTAGTAAAAGATTTGTCACATATGGCACTCCCATGTGAACTTCTAGAGGCTACTCCCTCTAGGAACACTTGGGGTCAACTCCCCATAGTGTGAGACATCAGGGGACAACTCCCTTGACATGTCCTCATGTTCTCTCCACATGGGATGATGGGCTATAAGCCCAAATGTACTTATTCCTTCTCGAATAAGTATCCTCACATATCAACTCAACTCAATTCATAGAGGAGTACGATCTGAAGAAAGTTTGTCACACATGGGACTCCATGTGGACTTCTAGAGGCTACACCCTCTAGAAACACTAGGGTCCTCATGGGACATGTCCTCATGTGATCTCCACAAGGGAAGTTGGGTTATAAGTGCAACTGCACTTATCCCTTCTCGGATAAGTGTCCTCACATATCAACTCAACTCAATTCATAGAGGAGTACGATCTGGAGAAATTTTGTCACACATGGCACTCCATGTGGACTTCTAGAGGCTACACCCCCTAGAAACACTAGGTTCAACTCCCATAGTGTATGACATCAAGAGTCAACTCCCTTGACATGTCATCATGTGCTCTCCACATGGGACGTTGGGTTATAAGCCCAACCACACTTATCCCTTCTTGAATAAGTGCCCCACTTATCCCTTCTTGGATAAGTGTCATCGCGGATCAAATCAACTCAGTCACGGAGTAGTACAATATGGAGAATGTCTCAGGAAGTTCCAAACATCAACACTCCCTCTCAGTGAGGGAGGCATTCTCTACCACGCCAAGTCTGTCACGGAAGTACTTGAACTTCGTCTTGGTTTGGTAAAAATATCAGCAACCTGCTCATCTGTAGGAAGGTACTGCACCAATACTTCCTTCCTCTGCACCATGTCTCATATGTAATGGTACTTGGTCTCATTATGGTTCGATTTGTCATGAAACATCGGATTATCAAAGATCTTCACACAACTTTGGTTACCATAATGAATAATGGTTGAATCCAGCACATGTTCGAATAAATATGCAAGGAGCTTGTGAAGCCACATTGCTTCACAGACTGTCATACTTAATGCAATGTACTCTACTTCTGTTGTGCTCAAATCCACAGAAGTTCGTTTCCTTCTACACTAGGAAACCATGGAAGATCCCAAAGTGAAGCAACACCGGAAGGTGTTATTTCTATCCACTGTGCTCCCTGCCCAATCAGAGTCAGTATATTCCTGCCATATCATATCAATACTGGAAGTATATCTCAAACCATGTCGAACTGTGCCTCGCAAGTATCTCAACACATTTTTCATAACAATCTAGTGTTTCTATCTCGACTGACTTATAAATTGGCTAAGTGCACTCACTACATAGAAAATATGTGGTCTGGTGTTAACTAGATACATCAATTATCCAAACAGTTGTCTATACAGAGTTAGATCAATTTCGTCAAAATCGAAAGAAGACACGCTTAGTTTCTTTAGATTCGTCATCATTGGTATAGCCACAAGCTTGAAGTTCAGTATCTCAAACTTCTTCAATATCTCAACTGTGTATTCCCCCTGACTCGGGAAGATCTCATCAGTTCTCTTCCACACCGCTAGTTCCAAGAAGTAGTGAATCATACCAAGGTCCTTCATCTCAAACTCAGAGGCCAACGGATGCTTGCATTCAATAATAAATCTCTAAGTACCTGTGAGGAATAAATCATTAACGTAGAGGACCAAAATCAAGGCCTCACCATTAACAGTTTTGTAGTACAGGTTGGGATCAACAACACTTTTGTTGAAGCCCAAACTCATCAGGTGTCATTCAATCCTCGCATACCAAGATCGAGGTGCCTGCTTGAGTCCATACAGGGCCTTCTTCAACCTACACACATGAGAATCCTTCTCATGTATGATGAAACCATTTGGTTGCTCGATGTATACTTATTCCTTAATCTCTCCATTGAGAAAGGTTGTCTTTACACCCATCTGATGTACTCTCTAACCCATGGATGTTGCAGGGGAAATAATCATCCGGATAGAAGTGTATCGAGCAAGAGGAGGAGATGTCTCCTCATGATCTATTCCCTCCACCTAAGATAATCCTCTAGCAACAAATCTCGTTTCGTGCCTATCAATGCTCCCATCAACTGTGTGTTTGATCTTGTAGATCCATTTGGAGGTCACTACAGACTTCCCTTCAGGTCTCAGAACAATATCCCACACATCATTCTTCGTGATGGACTGATACTCCTCCATCATGGCATCTCTCCATACTATATGCCTCCTCATAACATGAAGGCTCAAAATCAATGATGTGGCTCATAGCTGTGGCATAGCGCGAATATCTTTGAGGTCTCTTTCTCTCTCAGAAGGTACCACGAGGAGCTACATCTCTTTCTACCTCCTACAGAGTCTAATGAGTCCATGTATGTCTCTTTTGACCTACTACAATATCTCTGGGAACATCAACTAGAGGGGGAGAAGGAACCATCTCTTCTTGTTTCTCACTATCAATATCCATGTGAGATCCTCTAGATCTCATGAAGGCTACCTCCTCCTCAAAGGTAACATCTATTCTCACCTTAATTTGTCTCTGACCAGGGATGTAGATATGGTATGCCTTCGAAGACTCATTATACCCCACAAATGTACTCTTTCTGCCTGAAGGGTCTAGCTTAGTCCCTTTCTCCTTGGATACATGAATGTATACAGGACACCCAAATATCCTGAAGTGTTCCAACCTTAGGCTTCACTCTAGTGAAGGCTTCCTCGAGAGTTATGTTCCTCAAGGACTTCTATTCTGAACATACACTACAATCATGGATGCCTCTGCCCACATAAACATAGGTAAATGTTGATCATGAATCATTGCCTTGATTGTCTCAACAATAGATGGGATGAAAAGTCTGTTATAGGTAGTGTGTCATTAATTTTCCCAGAATCAGGTCCTTGTAGAGAACCCCTTTCATCCCTTTTCCAGTGTCATTGAGGGCAAAAACAATGTTGTCCATTGTGACTCCCTGTTGGTCATATTTCTACCTAACATACACCATTGAACAGATGAAATTCAATGGATTCATTACGACAACATATCACCAAGGAAGATTTTCGAAGATGCATGCTTTTCCTTCATTGATATTGATGCCTTCTTTCCAGAGGATGAACCTTTGCCATGGGCATAAATTCAAACAGTGTTATCAAATATATTTTGTGGATTTTTCACTCACTATTTTCAAACCAGGGCGCACTTACTTCATTTTCCAATATCTCTGCAATGGATTTGACATCTGTCTCCATGGAAAATCCATCGTTCTCTGTGAATGCCATTGAATATTAATATTTGCACAGGTTTCAGGTTTCCAAGGGATCAATGCCATCATGAACGAACTGGCTCAACCTTTCCTACTCGTAGGTAGTTGAATCAAAGGCCATAGGGCAGGAATCTTTTAGAAATTTTGGGCCCATGATCGGTTCTCTATCTCGACAGGACTAGAAAACGAGGAAGAGCCATAGATCGGTAGAAAGTAAACACATCTCGAACTTGATGATGTCTTGGCATCTCCAAAACAATTTTTTTGAGAGGGTCAAGGCTTCAACAACCAAGCTACAGTTTCTTATTATTTTCACTGTATGCATTTGAATGTAATGTGTGTCTTCATATGCCCTATACCTTCCTATAAATGAATTCCCTTGAATGGAATACATGTTGAAACTCGAGTGGCTCAAACTCATTCTTTGAAATGATGATTCATAGCTCGCCGACAAGGTAATCAGAATGCCTCTGAATAGTGCAGGCAATAGCTTTATCTTCATTGACCAGACCCTCAACCTGATGATGTCTTGGCATCTCCAAAACAATTGTTATGCATGTGCTTGTAATGCAAGTCGTATTGATCTAGGGTCGAGAGGCACAGAAAAAATGTTGATAGCCAATGTGCTTTCCATGTTGTGACCGGTTAGGGTTATGCACAAATCCTCTTCTTAGTAAACACAAGTAGGAACTTTAAACTCTCATCTTCCTGGGCTCTCCCGTGAGGGAGTAAATCCCAGTCCTACTCTGATACCATGTTGGTTTTTCTTCATGAGATATGAGAGATATTCGATATATTACTACAAAGATTAGTGTTCCATATATAGGGATATAGGGAACATAAGGTGACCATCCATGAAACGATGCATCCCTTGAATAGTTAATAATCAATTAATAATTATATTATTAATTATTATCTTTAGAGAATGTCTTCCCGATGTTGTCCAAACATCAACAAAGAAGGGATCCAGCATGGATCTAAGAGCCAATTCGACTCTGATTTAGAAGAATCCATGTACAGGATTGCATCACTGAAAAGACAAATTGTTCAAGTATCCATAACTTCCTGCTCAAAACTTTGAATTGGGCATGGAAACGAGGATTGGAAAGGTCTTGAATAGTAGAAGATAATTGTTCACCCAGAAATTGGATCTGAACAAGAAAAGAAGTCTGATATATATTAATGAATTAGAATGATTCGTGTTTTCATGAAATTATTAAGAACAATTAGCCTGACAAAGTTCTGTTGGCTGCACATTTTTGTAGAATTAACAGTTGTCAGATCAGAATCAGCACAGAGTACAGAGTGATGGATGATACACAGATAATCTACAATCAAGAGGATGAAATCAGAGGGATAAATGTCCAGTTGGGTATGAAAGGAACCAACTCCAATGGACATGGAGGAGGAAAGGAGGAAGACATAAATTTGGTTGAGACCCTCAAAAAATTGCAGACAGATGTCCAGAGCCACAAGGCTGATAATGAAAGGCTTATGAAATCCAAGGAAGAGCAGGAAGACTTCAATATGAAGTTAATGAAAAGCATGGACAAAATTGAAAAGAAGTTGGATAAGGAGAGTGGATCCAGTAAATCGGGAAGCCACATAACCCTTGAGGGAAAAGGAATATCAAGGAGTAATAGCAGACATCACCATCACTCCCAAAGGCATTCCCATAGGAGAGCACACAACAACAAGAGTCCATCCCCTATCATGAAGCATCATATGAGGTCTGGGGTGGATGAATTGAAAGGATAAATGAATAATATCAAACCTCCCACTTTTGATGGAGAGCATGAGAAGGATAAAGATGTTGAGACATGGCTTCTAGGAATGAGAAAATATTTCCAATTGCATAACTATTCTTCTTATGCACAAGGAAGAATTGTTATTTATCAGCTGAAAGGAAAGGCAT
The DNA here is from genome assembly GCA_009831015.1 of Picea engelmannii. Taxonomy (NCBI): domain Eukaryota; kingdom Viridiplantae; phylum Streptophyta; class Pinopsida; order Pinales; family Pinaceae; genus Picea; species Picea engelmannii. The sequence continues at coordinate 346,091 of ML793595.1, forward strand.
CCATGTGGTGGGATCAACTTGTGCAAGTGTAGCACATCAGAGAGAGAAATGTGACTTGGAAGGAATTCAAGAAGCATTTGAGAAGAAATACCTGACCAAGAGGTATTATGACAAAAAGATGAAAGAGTTATTTGAACTCAAACTAGGAATCATGACTATGAAATTATGAAAGGAGATTTTTAGAACTGTTGAAGTATGTCTCCTTCATTAAGGATGAGACAATAAATATTTAAAGATCCCTGAGTGGGTTTCCATCTTTCATCAGTGACAAGATCCAATATGATGATCCCAAAACTTTGGAGGAAACCAAAAGGAGAACAAAGTGTTTATATGATCAGCATAAGGGAAAACCTACTTTCCAAAGAGCTTGGGAATACAAGAAGAATTTTAAGAGGGAACAGAGGCAGAAGGGGAACAAGCCACCATTTTTCAGAAACAGTCCTCAAGGACAGCCATCTTTTAGAGAGCACAGAATGGTTGAGGTAGGTGGGAAAAATCCAAGGCAGACACCCATTTAATGCTGGGGTTGTAAAGGAGACCATAATTATAGAGATTGTCCTCACAAAAGTGACAAAGTGGGAGTTTCCCACATTGTACAACAAGTAGAAATAGTGGAGTACATGGGTAGAAGTGCACCTAGGATCTATGTAGCCCTGGACAACAAGCAAGCAAAGTTTAAATCACACATGATTGAAGTAGAAGGTATGATCAATAACCATGTCTTTACTATTTTAATATATTCAAGATCTATTCATAGCTATATAGATCCTAAGGTAGTGGAAAGATTGTTTTTTCCAAGAAGCAAGCATGAGAAATCTTGGCTAGTACAGCTGGCTACAGGAGCCAAGAGAAAAGTTGTTGAGTTGGTTAAATCATGTCCAGTGGACATGAATGGGTTGAGTACCAAGGTAGATTTGAACATCCTGCCCTTGGGTTGTGTTGATTTTTCATAAGCTAGGTTAAGCATGAATTTCATTCCAGTTTAGCATTTCACTTAACCATAAACAATAATGTTGCAGCAACCAACATCACAAGAAGAAACACCATGCACAAGAACATAAGAAGTATCCTGGGAAACCCTTCTCAACAAGGGAAGAAACCCCATCCAAATCCTTTGCTATATTCTTCAAGAGAAATACCTTCACCACCAAGATAAACCCTAGCACACAAGAGGGTGCTCAAACCCTAGAAGACTAGCACCCAAGAGAGGTGCGCACTTATCCCAAGAAAGTGTACTTGCTAAAATTTCCAAACTCACATGGAAGATATGATTTCACAATGGGGAATCTACCTTTACTTATACTAAACTAAACCTGTCAACAAAAGTGTCTATTGGCACAACAGGGTCGACCTCACTAGATTATAATATAATTAATATTAACCAGATTAATTATCTTTTACATTTATTACTAATCACATTAAGGTGGGGCCGACCTGTACCCTTTACATTACAATTAGGGTTACAAGAAGGTCTGAATCTTGAACAATATAGCAAGGTATATGATACACCCACTAGTGCTCATCCACTAGGGGAACATCCATAGGGATGTCCATATCTTTGGTTAACTACATTACATAGAAGAACCAGCTCTTCACACGTTCACATGTGCTCATCCACAGGCACGTCCACTCTACAGATATTCTTTCCCACTACCTCACACAGCAGAATCATCTGGAGTTTCTCGTCAACTCTGTTGCTCAGAAGAGGCTAATACATCATCTTCATTTCCGTTCACATGACGATGCAGCCAACACTTTGGGATTTCACATGTTCACCTTGTGCTCAGCCACAGGCATGTCTAACTCAACAAATCGCCTTTCCCACTAGATAATCATCTGGAGTTCTTCTCAACTCTTTGAATGGAGGAGGTCATCTCTATGTTCCATCTCTGTCTAAGGTAGGAACCACGTACCCTTCTTAGGGGCTTTCTCTCAGGTTTGTAAGCTAGAGAAAGACTCGCATAGCTGCAATGATCCACATCTCATAGGTTTGTAAGCTAGAGAATGTCTCACATAGTTACAATCATCAATACTCCCTCTCGGCTAGGGAGGCATTCTTCATCATGCCAAGCCTTACACAGATGTACTCGGATTTTTTTCTTGGCTGGAGTCATCAATACTCCCTCTCAACTAGGAAGGCATTTTTCACCAAGTTAGTTTAGTGAAGATGTCTGCAATCTTCTCATGTGTAGGAAGGTACTGTATGTGTACGATTTTCTTCTGCATCATATCTATGATATAAGAATATTTCATCTCATCCTGTTTCGATCCATCAGGAAACACTAGGTTCTCAAGGATATTTTATACACGACTCTTGGTTATCATCATAGGATCTGTCTCATGATCAATTAGATCTATCAGAAGCTTGTGAGGCCATACTGCTTCTCACACTCAATGGTACATACTCTGCTTTTGTGGTATTCAAGGCCGCGGATATTTTGTTTCTTGTTGTATCAAGAAACCATGACAAAATTCATGGTAGAACATCAACTGAATGTGCTCTTCCGGTCCATTTTACTTTCTGTTCAATCTGAATCGACATATCCTGCAAACTCGAGTTCACCCTGGAGGCATATCTCAGGATATCTCCAACTGTGCCTCGTGTATATCTCAATACATGTTTTGTCTAGTGAGACTGTCTCAGTTGACTCATGAAATGACTAAGCACACTCACTGCATGGAATGAATCAAGTCCGGTGTTAACCAGATACATCAGTGATCCAATCTATTGCAGATCAATCTCATCTGAATCATCATCAATCTTTTTCTTTAAATCCATCACAATAGATTTTGCATTCTTGTCATACTAAACTCCTTTAATATTTTCACTGTATATTTTCCTTGACTCGGGAAAATATCATCGGTCCTCGGTCATACTTCTTGTCCCAAGAAGTAGTGCATCATACTTAGATTCTTCATATTGAATTCGGAAATCAAGGATTACTTGTATCCAACAACAAGGCTTTATGAATAAGTCATAAAAATCAGGCTCTCGTCACCAACATCATAATAATATAGGTTTGGATCAACAAATTTCTTGATGAAATCCAAACTCATCAAGAATCTATCTATCTGATATAGTTTCCAATGCATGGATGGTAGTACGGATGGAAGTGTATCGAGTTTATTGGATCAAGTGTCTCATCATAGACTACTCCCTATGTTTCTGAGAAACCTCTGGCTATAGATCTCATTTTATATTTCTTGACACTTCCATCAATTGAATGCTTGATCTTTTAGATCCACTTGGAAGTTACCACAGACGTCCCTTCTAGTCCCTAAATAATATATTATACATCATTCTTTAATATATACTGGTATTCTTCTGTTATGGCATATTTCCATACATGTTGCTTCTCTAAGACAAGGAGTCTTAGCATTAATGAAGTGGCTCATGACTGAATGACAGATTGAAAATCTCTTTTGCTTTCTCAAGATGTTCCTTGAGAGGCTTGTATGTTTCTCTGTCTCTTGCAAAGTGAGTCTAGGTAGGCCTTTTGTCCCCTACTGCAATATCTTTGAACATATCAACGGGAACAACTGCATTAATGTATGTCTCCTTCTGAACTATTGAAGGGGGAGAAGGTATTGTCTTACTTTCAATCTCCATATGAGATTCTCTTGGTCTTTGAAAGACTATCTCTTCTTCAAGGACAACGTCTCTGCTTGTCTCAATTTGTCTCTAACCGGGGATGTTTTTTTTTTTTTTGAAGATTCATTGTATCCTTTCTTTCTAAAGGATCTATCTTGGACTTTTTCTCTTTGGGTACATGAAAATACACTGGGCACCCAAATAACCTTAAGTGTTCAATCTCAAGCTTCATTCTGGTGAAGACTTCTTTGGGAGTTATGTTTTTCAAAGTCTGGTGAAGACTCTTGTTCTGAACATATATTTTGTCATGCATGCTTCTGCACATGGAATCCTAGAAGGATTCTGATCATGCATTATTGCATTGGTTGTATCAATGATGGTTCTATTCTTCCTCTTTCTCAAATAGTTTTGAATCCCTCTGAGTCAAGTGACTCCCTCTTAAGGATAAGCATCTTCCTTTGTTCTTAAACTGTCTGGAACAAGAAAACAAGAGGAACCAAAACAAAAATATCTCCTAAAGGAGAATAATGAGTACATCTCTAGAATCAAAACAATTTAAGGATTGTTGTCCCATCTACAACACCTACTTGTAGCAAAATTTAGAAATATAGTTTAGAATAATGACAATTACAACAATCAAACCTGGAGTCTTCACTTCTAGTGTGTCATTCCTCTGAATGCACTAAGATTCCTCTGGATCCATGACTTCAGCAAAAGGTTCCTTTGTTCTGCAATTTCCCTCATGACAATGATACAAATAATATATATACAAGTGCATACCTGAGGGTGTTGATAAGTTGATGTATTCATTTCTTTGAGGCCTTGTTTTCCTGGAACTGAGTTTGCTTGAATCATCAAGTTTTCCCCTCATTATGATTTTGCTCATTTTTGGATTCTTCTCAAACCCTTGTCAACTTGGCTAGTAAATCTAACAGCTAGGCTAGGCTAGCACTTTTAGGTTTAGTTGGACTTATGACTGCCAATAATAAGCCTTTGAAATGAATTGCAGAAACCCTAATTCTAAAGTTTCTGCAGAAATTAGCGAAACCCTAGAGCCAAAATTCAAAATGCTCGAAAATGCAATCTGAGGCTTGTTGGAGGTGCGTTGAAGGAGGTCGTACACTCCTATGGTAATTTTATCCCCAACATCCAAGTTCCAAGTGTTGAAACACTCAAAAGAAGAGGGTCATACAGATTTTTTGGAAACCCTAGGAGGGTTGTATGGTTCTGCAGAAGAGGAGGGATGACTGGTAAAAGCTTGTAGCTTGTGCAATGGGTTCTTCAAGACCTATGCTATGATACCAATGCTGATTTTTCATAAGCTAGGTTAAGCATGAACTTCATTCCATTTTAGCATTTCACTTAACCAGAAATAATAATGTTGTAGCAACCAAGACCACAAGAAGAAACACCATGCACAAGAACACAAGAAGTATCCTGGAAACCCTTCTCAACAAATGAAGAAAACCCAGCCAAAACCTTTGTTATATTCTTCAACAGAAATACCTTCACCACCAAGATAAACCCTAGCACACAAGATGGTGCTCAAACCCTAGAAGACTAGCGCCCAAGAGAGGTGTGTACTTATCCCAAGAAAGTGTACTTGTTGAAATTTCCAAACTCACATGGAATATATGATTTCACAATGGGGAATCTACCTTAACTTATACTGAATTGAACTTGTCAACAAAAGTATCTATTGGTACAACACGGCCGACCTCACTAGATTATAATATAATTAATATTAACCATATTAATTATCTTTTATATTTATTACTAATCACATTAAGGAGGGGCTGACCTGCACCCTTTACATTACAATTAGGGTTACAGGAAGGTCTTACTCTTGAACAATATAGCAAGGGATATAATACACCCACTAGTGCTCATCCACTAGGGGCACATCCATAGGTATGTCCATATCTCTGTTTCACTGCATTACATAGAAGAACCAGTTCTTCACACGTTCACCTGTGCTCATCCACAGGCACATCCACTCTATAGATATTCTTTCCCACTACCTCACACAGCAGAATCATCTGGAGTTTCTCATCAACTCTGATGCTCAGAGGAGGCTAATACATCATCTTCATTTATGTTCACATGACGATGCACCTAGCACTTTGGTATTTCACACGTTCACCTTGTGCTCAACCACAGGCACGTCTAACTCAACAGATCGCCTTCCCACTGGATAATCATATGGATTTCTTCTCAACTCTTTGAATGGAGGAGGTCATCTATACGTTCTATCTTTGTCTAAGGTAGGAACCACGTACCCTTCTTAGGGTCTTTCTCTCATGTTTGTAAGCTGGAGAAAGACTCACATAGCTGCAATGATCCACATCTCACAGGTTTGTAAGATGGAGAATGTCTCACATAGCTTCAACCATCAACAGGTTCATATGGTTGTCTAATTGGTATGGATTGGTTAGAACAACACCAAGTTGTCTTAGACTATCATAACAAGGCATTCACTTGCCTGAATGAGGAAGGGAACCCAAGAACAGTCCAAGGAATTCCTAGGGTAGTTACTATCCAAGAGATCTCAACAATGCATCTGAAGAAGTGTTACAGGAAAGGTTGCCAAATATTTGCAGCTCATATGGAGGAAGCACCTAAGGATAAGGTGCCAAATCTGGAGGATCATGCAGTCCTGAAATATTTTGGAGATGTGTTCAAGGAGATACCAAGACTACAGCCAAAGAGAGATATTGATTTCTCTATAAACTTGATGCTGGGAGAAGCTCCAATATCCAAGACTCCCTACAGAATGAGTACTCCGGAGTTGAAGGAGTTGCAAATGCAGCTTGAAGAGCTTATGAAGAAGGGCTATATGCACCCAAGTGTGTCACCTTGGGGTGCCTAAGTGTTATTCATGAAGAAGAAAGATGGGACATTGAGATTGTGCATCGACTTCAAACAATTGAACAAGGTAACTATAAAGAACAAGTATCTTCTGCCAAGGATCGATGATCTCTTTGATCAGTTAAAGGATGCAAGGATATTCTCAAATATTGATCTCAAGTCAAGATATCATCAAGTAAGGATCAGAGATGAAGACATCAGCAAGACTGCCTTCAGGACAAGGTACGGTCATTATGAGTTCACAGTGGTGCCATTTGGGTTATCAAATGCACCAATTGTTTTTATGTGCTTGATGAATGGTGTTTTCCTGAATTACTTAGACAAGTTTTTCATTGTCTTTTTGGATGGAATCCTTGTGTATTCCAAGTCAGAAGAAGAACATGAGCATCACTTGAGGAGGGTGTTAAGAGAGCAATAGTTGTATGCCAAATTGAGCAAGTGCTCATTTTATCAAAACCGAATTCACTATTTGGGGCATATCATATCCTAAGAAGGGATAGTAGTGAACCCCAAAAATATTGAGGCCATTAAACGGTGGACAGCACCTAAGAATGTGACAGAAGTCGGATCCTTCATGGGCCTAGATGGCTACTACAGAAGACTCATTGCAGGGTTTTCGAGAATTTCTCACCCAATCACTTCCTTGAAAAGGAAGGGGGTGAAGTTTCAATGGACAGCAGAATGTGAAAAGATCTTCCGACAATTGAAGCAGTTGTTAACCAGCAGTCCAATTCTGAGGATTGTTGATCCGAATGAATATTTTGTGGTTGTCACCGATGCATGAAAAGAAGGACTTGGTGGAGTCCTCGGTCAGAATGGGTTTGCGATATGTTTTGAATCCAGAAAATTGAAAGAGCATGAAAGGCTCTATGCCACTCATGATTTGGAGTTGTCATCCATAGTGCATGACTTGAAGAAGTAGAGGCACTACCTCATGGGAAAGAGGTTTGAGCTAAGGACAGACCATAATGGTCTGAAATATTTGTTTGATCAGCCAACTTTGAATGTTAGGCAGAGCAGATGGTTGGAATTCCTCTATGAGTATGACTTTGATATTAAGAACATCAAAGGAAAAGAGAACAAAGTGGTTGATGCACTTAGTAGGAGAGTGCATGAATTGCATGCTACATCCATTAGCATGTATCAAACTAATATTAAAGGAAGAATTTTTGAGGTTGCAAAAGTAGATTTGCAGTACATGGAGTCGGTAACAAAATTACAGCAAGGTAAAATGCAACAGAAAGTTGAATATTATGAATTGGGAAATGATGGAATTCTCTTGTACAAGAACAGAATTTATGTACCCAATTCTCATGAATTGAGTACGATTTTAAAAGAGATGCATAATGTACCTTATGTTGGACACTCGGGATATCAGAAAACAGTTGCAACAGTCAAGAGCCAATATTATTGGCCATGCATAAAGAAGGAGATTGTTGAGTAAATTGTTAAATGTTTGGAGTGTCAAAAGGTCAAGGCTGAGCATAGACACCCAGCTGGGTTGCTGCAGCCATTGCCCATTCCTGAGTGGAAGTGGAAAGTGGTGACAATGGATTTCATCACCAAATTGCCCAGAACAAGCAAGCAACATGATGTTATCATGGTGGTGGTGGACAAGCTTACCAAAGTTGCCCATTTCATTCCTATGAAGGTTACTCACAAGGCAACCAATGTTGATGATATTTATATGAGGGAAGTAGCATGCTTGCATGGCATACCCAAGACAATTGTGTCTGACAGAGACCCAAAGTTTACCTCAAAGTTCTAGAAAGGATCATTCAAAGGGTTCGGAACAAATCTGAACTTGAGCACAGCTTATAATCTTGAATCTGATGGGAAAACAAAAAGGGTGAACCAAGTGATAGAGGATATGCTAAGGATGAATGTGATGGACAAACCATCTAAATGGGAAGATTATCTATACTTGGTGGAATTTGCCTACAACAATGGGTACCAAGCATCACTGAAGATGAGCCCATTTGAGGCACTTTATGGCAGAAAGTGCAACACACCAAAAATTTGTGACAACCCAGTTGATAGAGCAGTGATTGGGCCAGAGTTTATCAGAGAAATGGAAGAGCAAATGTTAAAGATCAAACAAAATTTAAAGGTTTACCGAGACAGGCAGAAAAGCTATGCTGACAACGGCAGAATTCACAGGGAATTTAAAGTGGTTGATCATGTTTTCTTGAAGGTGAAGGCCAACAGAAGTTCCTTGAAGTTGGGAAACTATTCCAAGTTGGCAACCAGATATTGTGGGCCATTTGAAATCCTAGAGAGGATTGGACCAGTAGCTTATATGATTGCATTGTCTGCATCTATGTCTATACATAATTTATTCAATGTATCATTGCTTAAGAAATATATACATGATGTTAATCATGTTATTGATTGGAATGTGATTCAAGTGGAGAAAGAAAGCGCTTTCCAAGTGCATCTGATACACATTCTGGACCGAAAAATCAAACAGCTATGGAATCGATCCATAGGGCTTGTAAAGGTCCAATGGACCTAGTACGATCCTGAGGATGCAACTTGGGAGCATGAAGATACTATGCGGCTAGAATACCCGCATCATTTTGAAGATTTTTGAAAACCTTGATGTAATATGTAAATATGATGCACTAAGGACAATGCATAAATAAGGGGAGGGGATTGTAATACCCCAAGGCCGATCCCCAACTGAATTGTAATGATGTTTAATGAAGTTTATAGGCTGGTGAGCCAAGTATTTATATGCTGGGAGGCTTATGTGTTTATTAGGCCGGAGAGCCTAGATGCTAAGGCCAGTGAGCCTATTTTTGTATATGTAATTATGCAAATCATTAATAAAAATACATCGATGTGTGTAGGCCAACCACAAAGAAAGCGTTATGGGGGACTAAGCTCCACTAGGAAGGGAAAGGGAAGGGGGGTGAGAGGCTAGGAAAAAGGGGCTAAGCTTGAGGGCTTAACCCAAGGGAATATTATAGTGTATTTTCCTAAAATAATAAGGCTTGGGAAATAAACCATGTTATCCTAAGTTCCTTTAGGGGGGGAGGAACGAACTCCAAGTGGAGAGGAACGAGCTCTTGGAGAGCCATGTGTCAACCTGGATGCATGCATATTTATGTGGGAAAATCCATCGTTGTGGGGGTTCGCTCATCATTCTTGCCATCATTTTTCCCCATTCACTCATGCACTGAGGAGGCACACAGTAATCCATTTTCCTCCATTGTTGAACCCTCTTCCATCATGAACCTCTGTAACTTTTGCGCACTAGTATTTTTGTTGAGCCTATACCCTGCCTTACCCGATTTTGCTACTATGGTTACCCATTTGACTTAGGAGCTAGACAAAAGAAGCAGGTTGTCAAGCTGGTGATTTTGAAGAGGCGCGTTGTCATGCCCATGGATTGAAGAAGCAGGTTGTCAGGCATGCTAGCAACTCTCTCCAGGTGAGAGAGATTGGTTGGGAAGTGATTTCTCCTAGAGGGAGTCCAGCAGCAGCTATAGAGCTCTAATAATTCTTGATCCAGCCTGTTGTTGAAGCCTTGGAAGGGAAGTGGAGCAGTCAATGGACTGTGGAACAGTGAAGGTGTATATTCCCAGGGTGGGACAGGCATGTGGGGAATGAGAGTTTGTGAGTGGTGGGCATAAGTAGGCTCCTTGGAGGGGATCCTTCCTATTTCACTATGCAGCTTTATGTAGTCTCAGCCTAGCCTAGTATTTCCTTTACCCTGGGTGGAGTTTAGTCCCAGCTCGGGGGTGACCCACTGCTGATAGATTGGAGCAGTGTGGTCTAACGTTGGTAGGTTCGTGGAAGGTCTGCACACAGTTGGTGGCCTTCTCATAAAAAGATAAGTATTAATTCTATGTTAATTTTACATGTTGTGTTTAAGTACCTATCTGAATTTTATCAGAATTTCTTGTGTTTATTGCATGTATGTGTTTATTGTCACTTTTGCATGAATCTGTGTATGAGCAGAATGTTTATATCTGTTAAATTTGCATTATATATATATATATGTGTGTGTGTGTGTGTGTGTGTGTGTGTGTGTGTGTGTGTGTGTATGTATGTATGTATGTATGTATGTATGTATGTATGTATATCAGAGTTTGAACAGAGTAGAGATTTTTGGTAGCATGCCTCAACCCTCATATGGTTGGGTACGTTACAGCAGCAACACCATACAAAGATAGCGCACCTCTTCTCAAGGAGAGAGCATAAGAGAGAAACCACCACCAAGAATAACCAAGAATCTCCAAGAGTTGCAGTGATGCGTCTTCCTTCCTTACCTTAGACTTGCACCTTATTATTGAGTGAGAGATGAGTGAGTGAGAGTGTACAAATGAGAAAGGCATCACATTATTTATAGTCTTCAAGTCACTTTAACTAGGGCCGACTTCTTTTTTGGGAAGTCTTATTTCCTTTTTATCTTTTTCCTGTGATTCGACTTCTCTTTCTGGAGGTTCCAACTTTACTTTATTCTTTTCCTATGGGACAACTTCTCTTCCGGGATATTCTTCCATTGTTCAATGGTCTTCCTTGGAATTATGGAATCTTCTTCTCTTATAAGAAAGGTTTTCTAAGAGGAAAATACCTCCTGCAACTACCAAAAAATCAGCACGCACTAGTCGCCTTAGGCTTGGGAAGATGAGAGTCAATCCTCATTGTGTTGCCTAATGGCTTGGTCGAACAGATCGAATGCAGTCATAGGAGGAAGAGAGCAGTCTTTTATCAAGTCAAGCTTACTGGTTGTTGCTCGACATCCTATTGTTCAATTGACAGTATACCCAGAGGTCTTCCACGTGGATTGAGCCAAGCAATTTCTAAGTTGTCGGCTAGCTCTAAATCGAACAATTTTAGAGCTACTTCAACATCCAACAATAAGGTTGAATCATAAGTCGAGTCAAGGGAGGTCAATTTTTCATCTCGCAAGTCGAGTCGACCAATGAGAGGAGGTAAGGAGGACACGAGTCGAGGGTTTAAACCATGCCAAATCCAATTTGGGTCAAGTAGTGTTGAACCAATCGAAGACACCAAGTGATTCGAGTCCAAACAACTATGTCGATCGACTACAATATCAAATCGACAAACCAAAGTCGATGGATTTGCATATTTCGACAGTAAACCTTAGTAATGGATGTAGGGTTATGCTTGACCTTCCAAAGTATCCATCCTACAATTAAAATTGACTCACCCAACTAGAAAACAAGGAGTCTCTTTGAACAACTTCAATCAAGCATAAACCCTAGTCAATCCATTTCAATACGCGACAAAGATATGTATGCCCAGAATAACCATGAATGTTCAGCGCTATCTCATTTTGGTTTGATTCTTTCTCTACAAACCCTAGATTAAAGAACCATCGGCTCTGATACAATGTTGGAATAGAGGTTAAACGCAGAGAAGAACAGATCTGAGATCGAAGGTGGTGTCTAAAGACACCGTAGCAATTAAGCATGAGCACGCCCCATCAAATGGAAGAAAAAATCTCCTCATGATCTGATTATAATGGACCGATGACAAGGATCGTCTATAAATAGGTTTGGTCATGGACCAAACCAACAAGCTCGGTTGAAGTCGGTTGCACATGTCTATGAAACGTGGATCTAGGGTCCTTAAGTGGACATGTTCAACCGAGATTTTAGTTTTTCGTCAACCCAAAGACATGGTTGACCCACTCAACTGACAAGGTGAGGTTTACGATGGAACTACATGTTACAATAGAACCTATTCAAAACCAAGTAAAAATCTAGAGTTGAGAGTTGCAAAGTTATAATTGAATCAGGTGGTACAAAGAGCACATTAGCAATATAGATGGTTGAGAAACTATGATTTGCACAACAAAAACATCCCAAACCTTATAAATTATTTCAATTTCAGAGGGATATGAGGTGAATGTGTTTGACTAGTGTAAAGTATCTTTTCACATTGATGAGTAAAAGGATGAGATTGTGTGTGACATTATTCTTATGGACACATATCACATGTTGTTGAGGACAGTACAGATATGTGATTGTTGTGTAATGCATTATAGGACAAAGAACACATATACCATCATTAAGGATGGAAGGGGATTCCAGATGTTTCCCATAAAGGATAAAGACCTAAACAAGTGATGTTGGTGCCAACAAAATAATGTTTTACTACTATGAATGAAACTAAAGAATGAAATGATGTGGCAATAGAAGGATGGCATGATAGAGTCGAGAGTCGCGCACATAATATAGAGGTGCTTGAGGAAATTCAATTGTTGATTAATGTGTTCCTATAAATTGTGAGGGAAGATTTCCTTGAAGAATATCACCAAAAAGAAGAATTGTGCATGAGATAGATTATTTAGCGTCAAATTTCGAGTTTAATTTCCATCTTTAAAGGTTTAGTCCATTTTATCATTGATTTCCAATCAATTTTTTATTTTTTTCTTTCTACCCTAAAAAATGGCAATTAATCAACATATGGAGTCTAATGTAGATTAATCCATGTTTAATGTATATCTCCTAAATCCTTTCTTCCAAAACAATAAAATTCAAAAGAAAGTGGGGGAAAATTCATGGGGTGGGCAATATATGTTACATAGTCAAAATCATACCATAAAACGAAGTTCTATTTTCCCATCTTTTCCATGAATCTAGTTAATTT
>ML793595.1:359290-399020 GCA_009831015.1 Picea engelmannii
CCCCATTTCGATCAATTTGATGCTTAAATTGTAGCGTACTTTGAGCTATTACATCTACAGAAATGGGGGCATTGCATGAGACAATGAAAGGACAAGGGAACTACCCTACATGCAAAGACCGTCATTTTAAGGGACTAGTCGAAGTTTTGTTTGATATTCTTCCACTACATGTGATTTGAACTAACGCATGAAGGAAAATAAGGTAACTGAGAGAGGATATCTATGGGAGATAAACATCAACCCAAACATCCAAGATGGGATCCACTCTAAAAATACAAAAAGAAGGTAAGAAAAGGGTGTACCAATGATCAACTCAAGCCATGGCACTAAAGCCAATTAAGAAGATCAAGTGGAGAGGCCAAATCTAAAAGTATGGCAAGACATAACCCAAAAGAAAAAATGGCAGGGGAGCAACAAGAAATCTTGGACCTATAGCACCAAGAGTGAAAGTTTTTTTAGGAAAGGAATAAGGTCAAAGTGGATTGAACCAACTAGTGACAAAGGGAGTGATAACATCCCTTCATTCTACCATTCAAATTATTTCCTCAAAGTATGTAAACCTTAATTTTTTAATGGTGGAATGTTAGTCTTTACTACAAATATTTATGAATTGAGATCTTTTAAAGAATTGACTTAAATATGGGACTATGGACAATGCACATCAAGTGCTTGACAAAATCTCTCAATAAGATATGTTTTTTTATTAAATAACATGGGCCATGTGGGAATATGAAGGATCCATACCAAGTATTTAAGAAAATGTCTCAACCAAAATACATTTTCATATATCAGTGCACAAATATTTGACAAAAAAACTAAACACAATGTGATCATATGCACCATTATGGTGGTAGGATTTGTATAAAGTGGGCATATTTATGACAAAATCCTTTTACATAGTAAAAAAATCAAATACCTTGAACCAAGATTTCCTTCCACGACATCAAAATGGTATCTAACATGAGCCTTAGTTATCTCCCTAGATTATTGTTTTAATAGACTATGCTTCATCACCCCCGAGCTAAAAGCCTTCTCAAATCTCTTGACAACCAATGAGATAGAGATCACAAAAATAATTTTAGTAGATTCTATGGTAACCAATAATAACTTATATTAACATTTTAAACAATTCTACCATGTATTCTATTTCATTAAGAATATTAATTAAGAGACGACAAAAGATGTTTTTCTTTATCAAAAGATTCTTTTTCTAATTGCCCAGAATTCGCCACGTGGTTTTGGGAAAAAAAATGTGGAGAAAGGGGGTGGGTCAACTGACAGAAAAAATAATATTTAGACAATTTCAAGGCAAATTTATGAGTTTACCTGTCATTTTTTAAATCTAAGCAAGTTCAGCATGAATTACCCAATCAAAATTTCTAACCCAAGCACCTTAATGGTGGGTTAAACATAGGTTAAGTATTTTGAGATTCTAAATTTCATTAAATAAACATCATTGGAAACATTCTTTAAAGATTGAATTCTACAACGAAATTTATTGTTAATGTCTACATAGTTATGATAAGTGTGGCGTAGTTATGATAACGGTGGTATTAGATTTACATGGAGGAATGAAATTGATTGAGCATTCAGACATTCATGATCACTAATATGGCGGATAAATTTAAATTTTGTCATTTCCATTATTTAAATTTCTCTTGATGGAATTGAGGGGAGAATGTATTTCTAAAAGTGTCTTTCAATTTTTTTTTGACAAACTATAACCTTTGGCAACGTCATGCCATCTCACACCAGCCATTGTTCCCTCTCTTACCAGTATTGTTTGTTAAAACCCTTCCTCATAGAATCCATGTGTTGTTGCTAAGTCCATAAAAAACATAAAATTGTGTTGATATTGAGTTTGTACATCACAAAGAAGTGCACTAAAGGTACACCATGATAGGTGTCCAAAACAATTTGATAGCTAAATCATGTCATCACTTTTGTATGCAATCGGGAATGACAAATAAATTATATGTCAATGAACTTTATCAAGTCCCATTCTAGTCTGATGGAATAAGATTTGATTTGTTTATTATGGTTAAAAGGTTAAAGGAAACGATATTAATAATAACGAGCATGTATGTGATAATATTATTTAAATAAAAGTGAGTCTATGTGTATCCAGTCCATAAGATATTCTAACAAGCCAATGATCATAGTATTTGGGAACGGTATTCGATTAGCACAATTTGTTTGATCTGGTATACTAAAAAAACATGTGCACTCTAAGTTTAGAATTTCTATTTATAGTGACTTTGAGAAACATTCATTGGGACAAATCGGTTCTAGTAAAGCATTCATGTTCTTTTGCATTTTGGGACAACCTTTACTTTAAATTTTTAGTGCAACTTTAATTTTGTTTTCAGTTGATCACTGCAAGATTTTTTAAATATTTTATTCAATATTTTTTCACAAGTTTTTTTTGTTAGATTTTATTCACTTATACAGAGCAATTAGGTTTACTAGTATATTTAGATCTTCTTTCACATTAGAATTTATATCATGTACTGAAAATAAGTGCAGCAGTAATAAGCACAAGAAAACACAAGATTTTATCCTCAGAAAACCCCAAATGGGGGAAAAACCCAGCCAACCTTTCTTAGAGAGATTTTGTCCAAACAAGTCCAACCATGAACCAATAGATAAACCCTAGCACAATGGTTAGCTAAATATACAACCAGAAAATAACACCCCAGCTGTTGCAACGACACCATACAAGAGTAGCACACAAGGGTAGCGCACAAGAGAGAATTACCACAAAGACTGAACAATGAGAACCTTCTACTACTACAGTTGTTGTGTCACCCTCTTCAGACTTGTGCCTTCTTTTTATGTGGATGAGAGAGTGTGAGTGAGTGTATCAAATGATCCAAGGCGCCTTGTATTTATAGTCTTCTTGACCTCCTTACTGGGTCGACTTCTCCTCTAGGATGGTGTCACTTCATTATTCTTTATTCTTCAGGGTCGAATTCTCTTCTCGGGTATTTCGACATATCTTCAATGGTTCTCTTGCTTTTGGAATCTTCTTCTCATCTAAGAAAGGTCGTTTAGGAGGGAAAGTACCTCCCGCAGCTACCAAACATCAACACTCCCTCTTAGCTAGGGAGGTATCTTTCACAATGTCTTCTTCTGGTATTCCACTAACAACTCTACAATCAACTAGTAGCACACAGCTACTACCATGCCATCGGTAGCTCGAATCATTTGTCACAGTCTCCGGGACTATACTACAATCATCTAGTAGCACACAACTACCCATATTGTCCAGTAGTACACAACCATTGTCGTAGTCCAGTAGTACACAACTACTGCCATAGTACTCTTGACTATGTTGTGATGTTCCTTCTTCTTTTCATGCAGTCTTATTCACACCCACCTCGCATAGTATGGGAAAGACTGCCTCCATATCCCCAATCACACCTAGCCACCTCGCATGGATTAAGTAAGGCTATCCCAGGGTCCAAGACCATGATCCAAGCCTTATTCGCACCTAGCCACCTCACATGGAGTAGGAAAGACTTTCCACAAGTCTTATTCACACCTAGCCACCTCCCATGGCATAGGAAAGACTTGTATCGATTTGTGATGTTTCTCCTCTCTCGGTAGTCTTATTCACACCTACCCTCCCCACGTGGTGTAGGAAAGACTACGACCATAGCCCCAATCACACCTAGCCACTTCACATGGCTTAGGAAAGGCTACGCCATGGTTCCAATCACACCTAGCCACTTCACATGGCATAGGCAATACCATGCTACAAGTCCCAATCACACCTAGCCACTTCACATGGTGTAGGAAAGACTTGTACCAGGCTACTCATTACTCCCTCATTCACTTCACATGAGCCAAAGGGAGACGTCGTTGTAGGAGAAACATCAAGCCTCCCTCTCAACGAGGGTGGAAATTATGCATCACGCCAATCTTGTCTATGAAACACTCATACTTCACTCTAGACAGAGGCTTGGTGAGAATGTATGATATCTGCTCATCAATGGATATGTAATGGAGCTCCACAACTCCTCTCTACACCATGTCTCGGATGTAGTGGTATTTTATCTCTATATGCTTCAACTTGTCATGAAACAAAGTATTCTCTAACATCTTCACACAACTTTGATTGTCAGAATGTATCAAAGTTGGCTCCAACTCTAGATCAAATAAACATGCAAGAAACTTCTGTAGCCTCACTACTTCATGGCTTGCAACATTGGTTGCAATATACTCTGCCTCTATTGTACTGAGTGCCACTAACATCTTCTTCCTTCTCAACCATGATATCACACCTGATCCCAAACTGAAGCAACACCCTAAGGTGATATTCTGGTCCACTTCACTCCTTGCCCAATCAGAGTCTGTATAACTCTGCAGCTTCACATATCCATCCAAGACATATCTCAATCCATATACAATTGTACCATGTATGTACCTCAACACATGTTTTTTTGTTATCCAATGTACATGTCTAGGCTCAACCATGTACTGACTCAAAGAGCTCACTGCAAAACATATGTTCGTCCTGGTGTTAACCAGGTACATCAAGGATCTAATCAACTATCTGTACATCATGGGATCCACCAAATATGAAGATGAATCACTCAAGAGATTCATATTCATCATCATAGGAGTGTCCATGCAATTGCAGTCCATCCTCATGAATCTCAGCAGGATCTGAACAGTATATTTTCCTTAGCTAAGGAAAATCTCATCTGGCCTTTGCCACACCTCCAATCCCATGAAATAGTGCATCAAACCCAGATCCTTAATTTTGAACTCTGAACTAAGTTCCCTCTTGCACCCATATGTGATATTCTCATCCCCTGTAAGAAACAAGTCATCCACATATAGGATCAATGGGAAACCATCCCCAATCCCATCAAATAATTGTTCGATCTAGCATATCATGCCATGGGTGCATGCTTATGTTCGTACAAATCTTCCTTCAATATGCAGACATGAGACTCCTTCTCATGTATCTTTGTGGTTGATCGATGTAAACTTCTTATGTGCTACTGGAGAAAGTGTCTCATCATAATCTTCTCCCTCTTTCTGGGAGAATCCTCTAGCCACAAATCTTTCTTTGTACTTCTCTTTGTTGCCATCTGCAGCATGCTTGATCTTATAGATCCACTTGCAAGTCACCATTGACTTCCCTACTGATCTCGGAACCACTTTCCACACATCAGTATTCATGATGGACTGATACTCTTCCATCATGGCATCCTTCCACACACTTGTTTCTTAGCAGCTTCCTCATAAGTAGAAGGTTTTGAATCAATGATCTTCCTCATCAGTGCCACTTAGCTATAAAACTTGTGTGGCCTCTTGTTCTCTCTCTGAAACTAAGGAAAAACCTATATCACAGTCCTTCTGACTGGCTACTTCCTCTATCATTGTAGAAAAATCTATTGAAACAAGGGAATCCTCCCAGGAGGTCTCATATCTCCTCGAATTCTCTGAGGCTTCGATCTAGCCTTCTCAACTCATGGTACATGTCTGTCAGTTCTGGAATACATCTCTCTCTCCCACCTGAATCTGAGGGGGGACTTCCTCTGAATGATCTCGTCTTCCTCTGGGTCAACTGACTCTCTCTGAGATCAGGCTCACTCTGAGTCTGCATGCTCCCTCTAAAGCTTGACTCCTTCTAAGTCTATATAATCTTTGGAGCCATCTGATCCCTTTACATCTGTTGACCCCCTCTGAAGTCTAATCTCCTATGGATTGTACTGGGAGACTGCTACTTCCTACTAGATCCTGAGGATTGACTCCCTCTGAAATTTGGCTCCTTCTGAGCCGGTATTTGGTGGGGCCACCTACCTCACCACTAGTAGATCCATCTTCTCCTCCTTATGATATGGATCATCAATTTCATATATCTGTAAAGTATCACAGGACCATGATGGTCTCTTCCTGGTCACTGCAACGATTTTGGGTAGACCCTTTTGACTCTACCGACTCTTCATGATGATCTGAAGAGTGATAAACTAAACTAGAGGGATTTGTATGGTCATCTTCGGATCCTTCTACTCCTTACAATCAATCTCCATTTGAGATACTATGTATCCCGCAAAAGTACCCTTCTTTCCAGAAGGTTCTGACTTCGTCCTCTTCTTTTTCGGTACATGGATGTGTACGATCATGTACACAACTCTATGTTTGGATAGTCTACTCCATGTCTTAGCTAGAGACCATCTAATTTGTTGCCTCATGCAACCGTCATTATAGCTCTCTCTCAGAGCTATTACCTGTGACCTTCTCGGAACAAGAGCAACAACAAGGGAAAAAGAAACTGCAGAAAAGAAAAATATTTGTATTATAAGAACAATAATAAAAACAAGAACGGAAACAATTGTCACAGTAGATCCTTCTCAGAGCTATCACCTGTGACCTCCCTGAGACAAGAGCCAAAACAAAATACAATAACAAATAAGAAAAAAAATCTTCAACACTCTTCCAGTGTTGTGACCAATCATTCCTCCATAGTAACCTGCTCGGAACAAGAAACAAGAACAACAATATCTCCATGGTAACCTCCATGGAATTTACAAGATAACCTTCCTGAAACAAGGTCAACAACCAAGAATATCTCCTAGAGGAGATCAATTTATCTTGTAAACAAGTGTATCATTAATACTGAACAATGAGAATTTACTTAATAACCATCATATCAACAACATTCAAGTGTTACTAAACATTTGATAGTAATGGAACTCTAAATATTGTTATCCTAGTTACAACACTTACTTAAGCAATAGCAATATGAAATATCAAACATGATATGCAAACCTGGAGTCTAGGTGTTGTTGTCCCATTTGAGTTGTATTCTACTTCCCGATCATGTGTTTCGAAGCACCACTATCTAAAAGACATACTCTTCATCCTTTGACACCTTTGTCTCTGTATCTGTTGCATGTGCATGATGCTTTTCTTTCTCATTTTTATGAGGACATTGAAAGGCATAATGTCCCAGCTTCTGGAAATCGTAGCATCTTAATTTTTACGCATCATTCTTATAATGTGGTATTTTATCTTTCTTCGGACCGACTTCTCTTCTCTCTTTCATTTTTTTCACATCAATGGCAAGAACTTGGTCTTCATCATCATTTGTCTTCTGAGATTTGGATATTAGCCCGGATTCTTCTTGGGTACAATCTGACAATAACTTGTCAAATTTGGGTGACTTGTTTCTTGCGCAAATCCCTTGAACAAATGGGTCCCAAGAGGAAGGGAACCCATTGCGTGTAGTAGTCACAAGTTTAGCGTCATCCACAAGTCTCCAATAGTTGCTAACTAGCGAGATTCTCATGAAATAGTTGGAGATTATTTTTTACTTGTGCATTGTCACGTTTCTGAGTCGATGCATTAGAGTAAGCTTATGGATAGTGTTCTTGATTTCATAAATTTTGGTTAGGGCATCAAACATTTATTTCAGTGTCTTCAGTTCTGATACATTTGGTATCAAATGATCCTTAATTGAGTCTGTCAAGATCCTCTTAGCCTTGACTTCATTCTTCCTGAAATTTGTTTTGGCTTCGTCTTCTTCTGGTTCTGGAAGTACCTGCTTGACATGATCCAATAAATCATTCTCTTCTAGAATGAGGAGTACCCCATGCTTCCAGGATCGGAATTTATCTACTACATCCAGTCTATCTTCAACTCTCGTACTAGTACTCATTTTCATTGGTAGAAACCCTAGATCTGAGAAATTTCAAATTTTTGAACTTCACAAAACTGAAACCATAGTGTTGCAGGGGGTGCACTAGGGTAGGGAGAACTACTCTGTGGTGAAATTAGTCCCAACGCCTAGGAACTAGTGGCCAACGAGCTTGAAAATATATTACGGTGCAGCGGCAAGGTATTGCTACAAATGATCTTCCTTCCAGTGGTTAGATTGTTCTGAAGGTAACCAACTTTGATACCATGTTAGATTTTATTCACTTATACAGAGAAATTAGGTTTACCAGTATATTTAGATCTTCTTTCACATTATCATTTATTTCATGTACTTAAAATAAAAGCAGTAGTAGCAAGCACAAGAAGACACAAGAGTTTATCCTGGGAAAACCCCAAATGGGGGAAAATCCCAACCAACATTTATTAGAGAGATTCCATCCAAACAAGTCCAACCATGAACCGACAAATAAACCCTAGCACAATGGCTAGCTAAATATACAACCAGAAATTCCACCCCATCTACAGCAGCAGCATTGTACAAGAGTAGCTCACCTCTACCAAGGGTAGTGCACAAGAGAGAGTTACCACAAAGACTGAATAATAAGAACCTTCTGCTACTCAAGTTGTTATGTCACCTTCCTCAGACTTGCACCTTCCTTTTCTATGGATGAGAGAGTGTGAGTGAGTGTATCAAATGAGCCAAGGAACCTTGTATTTATAGTCTTCTTACCTCCTTACTAGGCCGACTTCTCCTATGGGATGGTGTCACTTCATTATTCTTTATTCTTCTGGGCCGACATCTCTTCTGAGGTATTTCCACATCTGTTCAATGGTTCTCTTGCTTCCGGAATATTCTTCTCATCTAAGAAAGGTTGTCTAAGAGGAAAAGTACCTCCCATAAATACCAAACATCAATATTGTTTTCATCATTGTTATTTCTAGTTTAACAATTTTCTAGTAGAATGAACTAATCTTTGGATGTACTAATATGTTTTTAACGTGATTAGTAGCTACCCAATAATGTCATCTAAGAAAGACTCCTCCAAATAGGAGGATAAACAAATTGATAAAGAAGAAGAAGAAGCAAAGGAGGAGGAGGAGGAGGAGGAGGAAAAAGAAAGCTATGATCTCTCTACCCATGAAGAAAATAGACCCAACTCTTCCAATACTTGCTCTTTTGAATATTTTTCTCGTGACAAAGTTGAAAGAATTAAGACAATCGATCTAGACCATGATAGAGATGATCCTTATTCAAGTCAGGAGGAAGAGAAAGAGAATGAGGATGAGGATGATTAAGCCTCTCCTCAAATATTCAAATTATATAGTACTTATTAGAGTGTATTTTATTTTTATCTAAGCAATTATTACAACATTTTTTGAAAGGATGGATTTTGTGAAATGTTTATAAACATTAATGTTCATAACCTTTAATTAAAAATTGTTCAGAGTAATATGGGGTTTTTGTACAATATTGTTAGAATATAGAAGATGGTGTGCTCGTTTTACCATTGACAACACCCTCGTCACCTAACCATAGGCCGAAGCCTCCCTCCGAGCACCTTAACCTTGACTGAGAATTCATCCGGAAGCAAACCCTAAGCTAGATAGCCAAACAAACGGTAGCGCATCTTTTCCCAAGGATAGCGCATCACAAAATACTGATCAGATAGTCCCAAACCCTAGCCAAGAGATAGTCAAGCCAACACCCAAACTACTAGTTGCAACTGCTGCTCTTGCAGCTCTCCTCCACACATGCACACCAAACTGGGAACTGTTGTGCGCAGAACTGGCTCTCTCTGCAACTACTGAGATGTGTCAAATGAGAACTGGTGCCCTATATTTATAGTGGTTCTTCCAGTTTTGCTGGGGCCGACTTCTCTTTCTGGATATGTGTCTGTTCAGTATATTATTATTATTTATGGTCAACTTCTTCTCTTGGAGGCTAATAACCTAATATAAATTATCCTCTTGAGCCGACAAGGCTTCTAGGGTTATTAGCCAACTCATTAGGGTTTCTCTTGCTTCCTAGAGTCTCTTATTCTCATCAGGTTCACACGTGGAGGTAAATACCTCCCGCAACTACCATAATATTAACACTCCCTCCTAGCTAGAGAGGTATTTACAGGTAATGGACTTGAGCACAGAACATACCATTTACCCGGTAGCATCAATATAGTCATCTAGACTATTTCATGACTAGATCATGAGTATCACCACCACCATCAGCTACATCAAATCTCGAAACCATACTTCATCTAAGTAATTAGATATGATGCTAGATAAGTCACTCTCACCATAGAGTGATACAAGAGGAGTAAAAGCTATGAACTGTTTTCCGTCTGGAACATCTATGTTCATCATTCACCTGAATGATCATTATCTCCAATAAACTGTTGATAGTCTTCAAGACAATTAGAACAAGGATAGAACACAATTGTGTCTATTCATAGTAGTACATAACTACAATCCAGTGGTACACTACCACACCAAGTAATACACAAGTACTTGATCAGCAACGTATGGTTGCGAACAGTGAAACATATTCACCACAGTAGTCCTCATCTACTGTCATATAGTCTTCATAACAACCATCTGATAGCAATCTGCATAGAAACAATGTTATGATATAATCTGATTTGTCTGGGCCAATCCTTCACTCACATATGTGAGTTCTGAAGGAATATCTTCCACCACAGTAGTCTTCATCTACTGTCATATAATCTTCATAACAAACATCTAATAGCAATCTGCATAGAAACAATGTTATGATATAGACTGGATTATTTGGGCCAATATTTCACTCACATCTGTGAGTTCTGAAAGAATATCTGCCTCACGAACGGTGGAACATATCCACCATAGTAGTATATATCTACTGTCTATAACAATCATCTGATTTCATCCTGCACAGAAAATATTGTTAAAAATAAAATGAATCATCTGGGCCAATCTTTCACTCACGTCTGTGAGATATGAAAGAATATCTGCCCTCATCAGCAATGGGCTATCTTCCCTATTCTTCTCAAACAAGGAAGAAATATTGTTTATGATTTCTGAGCATGGACCATTCCTCACCCTGGGCCATTCTTCCTACACTTATCAAAGTGCACCCTAGACAGAATGTATAAACCCTAAGGAATGTGTGTATCTATACCACTCCTCACCCTGGGTCATTCCTCCTACACTAATCAAGGTGCACCCTGGAGAGAATGTATAACCCTAAGGGATGTCTATCCCTGATTGTTGAGCCTGGACAATTCCCCACCCTGGGCCATTCCTCCTACACTAATCAAAGTGCGCCCTGGAGAGAATGTGTAACCCTAAGGAATGACTGTTTGGACCATTCCCCACCCTGGGCCATTCCTCATACACTAATCAAAGTGCACCCTGGAGAGAATGTGTAACCCTAGGGAATGGAAGTCCTGCATCAACCTCCAAAACGAACCATTCCTCATGTTAACTACAATGAGAAATCATTGTCCGGCGAGGCGGGCCAGTCTTCTTGAGTAACCCTCAAGAAGAGAGACATCCCTAGACCACTCCCCATGTTAACTACAATGGGAAGTCGTTGTCTATGATACATCAACAATCAGTCATTGTCCATCAGAAATCTCAATCCACTTTCTGAATAGGAAAGCATCTGTCCAATTTGGACTATTTTTCAATTACAAAGATAAATAATATTTTCAGTGCTCCCTCCTAACTGGAGAGTTTATTTAAATCATAAAAATAAATGTTTTTCAAGAATATTTTTCCGTACCTTCTCTTAGTTTGGAGAATCTTCCCTTTCAGTTAAGGGAGTTATTTCCACAATCCCCATCTTCTCTCGGAAATATGCCAACTTGATTCTCGATAGAGGTTTTGTCAGGATATCTGATGTATGCGCATCAGTGGAGATATGTATTGGAGAAAACATTTTCTCCTTTCTGGACTTCATCATGGATAATGTAATGCTTGATTTCAAATGTACTTTAGTCTGGAACACTGTGAAGGCTTCATGTGGATCTGAACAATAGAGTATATCATAGTTGGAGAACTGGAGCATATCCATGTGGCACTTCTTCTATCATCATGAGATCTGATCTACTGAGTAGTCATCTTGATGTTATAGGAAATCTTCACCACGCTTCTGTTGTGCACTGGAGGTTCTACATCAAGTTATATTCTTCTTATCTGCATACAGGAGTCTCTTTCTAGTATGCCTCAAAGTCTTGAGAATGCTCTTCATACTCTCTTTATTCAATTTCTCTGGAGAACATTATTTTCATTCTTATGATGTGGAACTCCAACTCATAAATGATATAATGACTTATATAGAGATAATTCTGGTGTACTGGGACAAGTAATCATCATAGTCTTCTCCCTCCATCTGGGAGAACCTCTGGTTCTAGATCTTGCAATTATTTTATTCATAGGCTTTCCATACACAATTCTACATCACAACTTTCAGTTCTTCTGCTTGATTGCTTTCATATCACGCCGGTAATCTTGTGATTCTTAGTATTATGGCTAGTTGTTCTGGCTTCTCTTTCTTTCTTGGAATATTCATGTTCTTCTTCATGTTTTTCCTTAGCTCTTGGGTCCATGGAGTTCCTTATAGATTCCATGCTCTAGAGATTCCACTTCTTCTTTTCATCATACGATCACGGATCTAGATGGACAACCAGGAATACTTTAAGGCTTCTGAAGAAGTCTTCTTCTGCGGCTGAACTGAACACGTCTTGTCTTTCATGATTGCTACCATGGATATATACATTTCATCATATTCTATGGATCATAGGATTAGTTCCCTCCTGATCTTTGCTTCATGTAGGAGTGCATATGATCGGCTCCCTCCGTCCACGTTTCCATTTGTATCTTTATTGTCTTCTGCAATGTATAGTTGACTTTCTCACACTTCCATCTGCATCCTTATTGTCTTCTGCAATGTATAATTTGCTTTCTTGCCTTAACAGAGTCCACGCTTCCGTCTTGTTGTCTTCTACACAACGTCATAAGTCTTTTTCCAATTTCCTCTCGGTTGCTGACTTCTTTCTGTCTTTGCTTCTTCTAAGTCTCTTCAAGATTGATTCTGATTTCGGCTTATCTTGTAATAGATTTCACACGATATATTTCATCTTTTCTTGTATAGCAATCCTTATTTTGTTTTTCTTCCATGGATATAGTTTTTCTTGGAACATTTTATCTTTCTAGACATAGATATACAAGATATGTACAGAGACGATGCAAACAAGATATGTACAGAAAATGAGAAGAGTGTTGTTACCTTTTAGTAGAAGAAGTCTCTTCCATCCTGCTTAGTCTTCTTTGTAGGTTCCTTCTCTTCGGCAACTGATGCTTCATGTTTTTCTTTCCTCTTCTTTACTCAGGACACTGGTTCTTGTAGTGACCGTACTTTTGACAGTTGTAGCACTGTATTTCTGAAATATCTTTTCTTTGTTTTGACTTTCTTTTTTAATCGAACTTTCTTTTGTCCCTGAAGTTCTTGAATCTTGCTGTGAAGGCTTGATCA
Organism: Picea engelmannii; assembly: GCA_009831015.1. Classification (NCBI taxonomy): domain Eukaryota; kingdom Viridiplantae; phylum Streptophyta; class Pinopsida; order Pinales; family Pinaceae; genus Picea; species Picea engelmannii. The sequence continues at coordinate 372,477 of ML793595.1, forward strand.
TCGTACTTCTTTTGAGGTTTCTCTTTTGCATTGATCCTTGATTCTTCTTGAGCACAGTAAGTCCATAGTTCTTCAAATGTCGGGTACTCCTTCCTTGTGTTCATGCTTGCGGCAAATGCATCCCATGTCTTGGGAAGACCATTGAGTACTATGTTCACCAATTCCTTCTCTGAGATGATCTCTTCAATAACTTGTAGTTGATCTCTTGACTGGGAGATCCTTACAAAGTATGATGTTATGTTGTCTTCATCATTCATCTTCATGTCACGGAGCTCATTCTTTAGACTCATAACTTGTCCAATGTTTCTGACTGAGAAGAGGTTTGTTAGGGCATCGTACATCTTCTTTGATGAGTCAAGATGGGATATGTAGGGTATCAAGTGGTCTTTTATGGAATCCACTATAATACTCATGGCATTGATGTCAACGTCTTTGAACTTCTCCATAGCTGTAACGTTATGTGGTTCCTTCTCTTCTCCTTCTTCAAACTCTAGCTTCACGATCTTTCCTTTCACAATATCCAGCACTTTATTCTTAGCAAGGATGAGGTCAATCCTTGTCTTCCACGCTCTAAAGTTAGAGGCTCCATCTAGCTTGTTCTCAGACTTCATAGAGTTCGTCATGGCTGCCTGACTTGGTCAAACCCTAGATTTGACCAGAAATCCAATCTTCACGTCTTGTCCTTCTGAGAGTACCAGGAGATGCGTTGGGCTAGGGCGCACTAATTTGTCCAGAGATTATGTCAATCTTGTCACTTAAGGTGCCTCGACAAGAGGATTAGGGTTTATGCAACTGCTCACGCTAGTAACCCTAGATGTAGTGCTTTGGAAGCTGCTCCCGCTAGTAACCCTAGCAGCAGTTCCTCAACAAGCTCAATATCCAGCAATTATGTTTCCTTCCAGCGTTTTAGGCTGACTGAAGGGTGTGTGGGTCCATAACCTATTAGAATATAGAAGATGGTGTGCTCATTTTACCATTGACGATACCCTTGTCACCCAACCATAGGTCGAAGCCTCCCTCCGAGCACCTTAACCTTGATTGAGAATTCCTCCGGAAGCAAACCCTAGGCTAGATATCCAAACAAAGGGTAGTGCATCTTTCCCCAAGGATAGTGCATCACAAAAGACTGATCAGATAGTCCCAAAACCTAGCCAAGAGATAGTCAAGCCAACACCCAAACTGCTAGTTGCAGTTGCTGCTCTTGCAGCTCTCCTCCACACATGCGTACCAAACTGGGAACTGTTGTGCGCAGAACTGGCTCTCTCTGCAACTACTGAGATGTGTCAAATGAGAACTAGCATCCTGTATTTATAGTGGTTCTGCCAATTTTGTTGGGGCCGACTTCTCTTTCTGGATATGTGTTTGTTCAATATATTATTATTATTTATGGTCGACTTCTTCTCTTGGAGGCTAATAACCTAATATAAATTATCCTCTTGAGTCGATAAGGCTTCTAGGGTTATTAGCCAACTCATTAGGGTTTCTCTTGCTTCACGGAGTCTCCTATTCTCATCAGGTTCACACGTGGAGGTAAATACTCCCGCAGCTACCATAATATTAACAAATATTTCTATAAATTAATAGAATTATGATCAAAGAAAGAGCTTTCTTTGTATATTGTTGTTATAAAATAATGGATATTGTCTCATTGGCTCCACAGTGACCTACAATTCATGGATATCCTCAACAAAAATCCCAACTCCACATGATATGTCCTAATACACAGGCACACCCACTGTAGCTCATGGAAAAGCTGACATTTCTTAGAGGCGCTCAACTTTGACTTTTACTCTATAAAAAAAATCAAATTGTGAGTATTTTTGCACAACATAAATTTTTATGTGTCAAATCAAAAATATGGAATTGTGATAAGATTTGTAATGACTAAAAAGACACTCTAGGTTTAACCATTCAATTTGATCTTGTAACGAAGGTTGGGTTTGCATTTCAGTGAAGCTAGTCAAAACTGCCTTACTTCACTAAAATACATATCCAAGCTTCATTTCTTGGCCAATTTGAGTGATTCAAATTGAAGATTGTATTTTGTAATTCTCCACATTTATTCATTTTCATATTTTCAATTTGAGCCCTTAAAGTTTTTGCTCCAAATTTCCTTCAACATGCATAATTTTGCTTTGACATGCATTTTGTCAAAATTGTGTAAAATTGGGAAAAATAGGTAACCCGGCCCATGGGTACATTGGTTAATTATTTTTTAATTATGTCTTAGTTCAATTTTCACACCTAGGATGTACTTGGTTTGGCCTTGGAACACACTTTTTTTATTTATTGCAAAAATTGGCAAATAGTATCAATTATTACTTTGGTAAACTTGTATTTCACAATGGAAGATTTATTTCAAGCAATTAAGTATGAGAGCTTGTAGAAAAGTTAGTAGCTCCAATTTGGAATATTTTTTATCCATATACTATTACTACAAGTTATAATGGTAGCTAATCAAAATTCTCTTCACTAAAATAAGTGCCAAAGCTTCAATTCTAGGCCAATTTGAGTGGTTCAAATGAAGGAATTTCAACCTTTCTGCACTTTCATATTTTCAATTTGTGTTATAAATGTTTTTGGTTCAAATGTCCTTCAGTGTGCATAATTTTACATTATGGTGCATTTTGTTAGAGTTGTGTATAAGTGGAAAAAAGAGGTATGTAGGCATTTTGGTAAATTGTTGTGTGAGTACATAGAATGGGTGTTATGTAATTATTTTTGAGTCCAAATTTCATACATGAGGTGTACTTGGTTTGGCCTTCAGTACATTTTTGTATTGACTATTAAAATTGGCAAATAGTATTAATTGCTATATTGGAAAACTTGGATTTCATTATAAAATATTTATTGTGGACAATTGAATATGAGATGTTCAAAAAGATGTTGCTAGCTCCAAGTCGAAAAGTTTTTGTTTCCATTTACCATTAACTACAGATCTTGGTATGCATTTAATTGAGGCACTCGGCATTTAAAGTTTTGTCTATCAAATTAAAAATTTGGAATTGTAGGAAGTTATGTAATTAATAAAAACACACTCTCCAGGTTGAATAATTCAATTTTGCCTTGTAATGAAGGTTGAGCAATGTGCATTTCAGTGAAGCTAGCCAAAATTGTCTTGCTTCACTAAAATGCACATAGGCTTCGTTTTTTTTACTAATTTGAGTGACTCAACTTGAAGAGTGTGTTTACTTATTCGACACATTTACACATTTTCATATTTCCTATTTGTGCCTTAAAATTTTCTCCTAATTTCCTCCATCATGCATATTTTTTGTTGAAAAATCTCATTATTCCCAGCACCTAGATAAATTACTACCTTGTGTTTTTCCTTGTTGATAAATAAATTACAGCACACAGAATAAAATATACTAGCTGGAAATAAAAACAACAAAACCAATATATGGGAACCAAACTTCACACAACACATAGATATCTTTCCCTTCAAATCATCTTTTTATTAGATAATGATTCCAAGCTTACAAGGGCTCCCTTACTAGGAAAATGTCCTACTGAGGAATAATACACATATAGCAAACTTGGCAACTAAAGCCCTAAAGAAACCATGTGTTGATCTATCCTTGATCTACCTACAGGTACCTCATATTTGCACTAGATTTGTCCACTGGTACATCAACTCTACACTAGATCTATCCACTTGTACCTCATATTTACTAGATCTGCCTAATGTTACCTCATATCTGTTAGATTTGTTTGTTGATACCTCATATATACACTAGATCTGTCCACTGGTACCTCAACTCTGCACTAGATATGTCCATTGGTACCTCAAATCTGCTAGATCTTCCTGGTGGTATCTCAGATCTGCTAGATTTGTCTGTTGGAACCTTAGATTTGCTAGATTTGTTTGTTGGTATCGTTCACTCAAAAAATCGCCAGCTAATCCACCAAGTCTGCAAATGATTGCAAGGCACTATTTTAAAATTTGTATTATCTATTATTTATAAATACTAAACTATAGGTGGGACCCCCTAGTAAAAGGAAAGAAAATTGGCATCCCCTTGTTATAAAAGTTAATGATAGGATTTGATTTTACTACAATCATTGGAGACATTCTGTTGCATTAGTAAATATTCATTAATGAATCTATAGATGTGATGGTTAAAAAAGACATAATTGACTGCTTTGGATATTAGCGACAAGTATATTGGCATCCACTATTGATGAATGCAGTTATGTGAGACATTCTCCATCTTACAAACCTATGAGATGTGGATCATTACAGCGATGTGAGTCTTTCTCTCAGCTTACAAACCTGAGAGAAAGCCCCTAAGAAGGGTACGTTGTTCCTGCATGAGACAAATCTAGGAACGTAGAGATGACCTCCTCCATTCAAAGAGTTGATAAGAACTCCAAATGATTATCCAGTGGGAAAGGCAATCTGTTGAGTTAAATGTGCATGTGGTTGAGCACAAGGTGAACAAGTGAAATCCCAAAGTGTTGGGTGCATCGTCATGTGAACAGAAATGAAGATGATGTATTAGCCTCCTCTGAGCAGCAGAGTTGACGAGAAGACTCCAGATGATTCTCTTGTGTGAGGCAGTGGGAATGAATATGTGTAGAGTGGATGTGCCTGTGGACGAGCACAGGTGAACGTGTGAAGATTTGGTTCTTCTATGTAATGCAGTGAACCAGAGATATGACATCCCTATGGATGTGCCCCTAGTGGATGAGCACTAGTGGGTGTATCAAATCCTTTGATATATATTGTTCAAGAGTCAGACCTGCCTGTAACCCTAATTGTTATGTAAAGGGTACAGGTTGGCCCCACCTTAATGTGACTAATAATAAATGTAAAAGATAATTAATCTGGTTAATATTAATTATAATGTGACTTAGAGAGGTCAGCCCTGTTGATCCAATAGACACTTCAGTTGACAGGGTTAGGTTAGTATAAGTAAAAGTAAAATCCCCATTGTGGAAACACATCTTTTATGTGAGTTTGGAAATTTCAGCAAGTACATCTGCTTGGGAAAAGGTGTGCACCTCTCTTGGGTGCTAGTCTTCTAGGGTTTGAGCACCCTCTTGTGTGCTAGGTCTTTCTTTGTGGTGAAGATCTTTCTCTTGAAGAATATAACAAAGGATTTGGTTGGGTTTTCTTCCCTTGTTGAGAAGGGTTTCCCAGGATACTTCTCGTGTTCTTGTGCATGGTGTTTCTTCTTGTGAGCTTGGTTGTTGCAATATTATTGTCTATGGTTAAGTTAAATGATAAAATGGAATGAACTTCATGCTTAACCTAGCTTATTGAAAAATCAACATCCACGACACATTGTACACATGCAAGTAGCTGTTGTTTTCTTGCATCATTAAAATATTGGTTTCATATTGAGGTTCTCATGGCATATACAGGTTCAATTGCAAATGATGTGGTGGTACCTTTGAAAAGTTTGTTGATATATCGCAACGGTCCAACGTGAAATGATACTCAAACTACATCATATTACAATCTTTCATGTTGTATTATAGTATGGGGCTCTCATATATGATATGCCTTTGTTATATATAAAGGTGGCACGATGAAGTTTAAGAGTTGATAATTCTTTCAAACACAATTCATGTGGTATATTATATGCTCTCATATCAAATGTTGTTATCATTGGAGCTTTGATTTTAACGTTCACTATGATATGTATATGATATCATATCATTTGGGTAGCAACGAATGTGGTTTAATTTGAAAAGAGGTTTGGTTGGTAAATCTCAACGACCGTTCCAAATGGTATTAAGTCCTTGTTGATATGAATATGAGACACGTGATAAGTTACATATGTGGCACAATATATTCCATTTCTATTCATTATGGTTGTTGGTGGAATGATGACCTGGAAAATGAGTTATTGTTGAAAGGACGTAAGGTCCCATGCATTGAATGCATGGATGCGGGATTTTCATTGGGGTTACCACCTTGTGTATTCTGGCATTTTCATTCTGTTGGTTTTGGAATTGAGCTCTGGAGAAATTGTTATGTGTGACCCTGAACCATGACCATTCTGGCATTGTAAATCATCTTTCTCAAAGGAAAAATAAGTTATTAGCGAAGGTATGCTACTGTAAGCTTATACCCATCAAATGGTTGTTGATTTTTGTAATGATAACTTAGAAGGAGCTATGTTCGACTGTGAATAAGTATGTTGCTTCGCTTGTGAGTTCATTCTGTCATTTTGTTCCTTCCCTATGGAGAATGAAGTGCTCGGTTCACTTTAATATTTAGTTCTCTAGTTCATATCCATCGAAAATTTGTGAATCTTGCTTGTTTTTTCAAATCTCTTCAAGGTTGTTCTTCCTCAACATTATTTCATGGTAAAAATTGGGTCTACAACCTTAGTTGATGACGACACACGCTGAGCGCCTGTCTTTTGTTAAAAAGAAAAAAAGGGGTCACTCCTCGACTTTGCTCTTCATTATAGGTTTCCATTTAATCATCTTGCCATCTTCATGTATAACGCTCGTCTTGAGTGAAGTCTATGTTTTTTTGTAATACCTTCTACTCGGAACCAGGGTTATGGGTTTTCGTATCTCTGTTAGGTTACACCTCGCGTTTTCCTTCCCTGGAAATGTTGTCCCGAGTCATGGCTCAAAGGGAAATTTTCAATCTGGTTTCAAACCCAAGCATTGAAAAATTATATTATCGCTCTGCTTAGTTGATATCAAAAGTTAAAGTATTTTTTGTTGTTAAACCGTAGGGTTTCATATTCCTACATGTTAAAAAAATATGTTTGAGCTTACAAGAACAATTTGGGTATATCTCGAGATTGGCAACCCTAACTCCTTCTAAAATGCCACGACAAGTTTCCAATTATGATGGAAAATAAATGTGATCAATTTTGACCCCTTGCCATTTTTCAAAAACGATTAGTTTAATATGCATTGATTGTTTTGGGGGATGTGATGGTTTTTTCTTGAAATTAATGTATGATATGTTGGCAATATGGAATAGTAAGATGATGATTGTATTGTTCAGCCCTGTTCAATTTTTGTTTTACAAAAGGATATTCAGGAATAGTTCATATCAGTTTTGAAAAATGAATATTTTCATTGTCAAACCCTGAATTTAAGAAGATATCGCACACTCTGGTGATAGTTTGAATTTTAAAATCTCTATCGAACAGTCTACTTGGTTTTGAAAAAGACACATTACTTGTGTTATTTCAATCCCTGAACAAACAATTTTACAGTGCTAATATAAGTGGTGTGTATTCATTGAATACTACTATTGGAAAAAGGGGGTTAAATTGAGATTGGCATATGTTTGCATATCGTTGCTCATGGCCTGAATATTTAAATGGAATGAGATGTGTTTCAAGTTTTAAATGTTTTATTTCTTTACACAGGATCGATTCCCTCATATTTTCACTTTCCATAAGCTATTCCCTCGTCCCATATTCATCTATCATTTCAAAAATTCATTTTTTTTCTCCTATGTTATGAAATTGAATATTTCTTGATAAATGATGTTGATATTGGAAACAAGTATACGATATGATTGGGATATGTATATGGTTCTGGTCAAATTTTGAAGAAGTATGTTGCAGAATGGTTATATTTGATAAATTCGATTTATATTGCTCAGAGCCAACTCCTTCATATTTTCACTTTACATGAGTTAGTCCCAGCTCCCAATTCCATAGTCATCTTATTTCAAAAGGTTTTCCCACTGATGCATAGTTAATTTTTGAAATTTAAGGATTGGCAGAAGTAGATGTAAAATTGACAAGGCAATTAAGAAGAGATTTTGTGTTCAATGATAGATTATTTTTGGACATGTGCCATTACATTTCCTTGTCATTATTTCACTTTTCGCACATCACAATCCCATTGTATTTCCCAAATACATTGTTTCCCCCATGTTCTTGAATGATAATTACTTATGTGATGAAGAAGACTTGATGGGAAAAATTGATAATCTTGATTGATTTCTCATGTGTCTCCTTGATTGATTGCATGTTGTTTGTTGTCAATAAATCTATTTCTAAGTTATTTTATGCAAATAATATTTGATGCTTATTAGCTATTGTATGCATGCTCTAAATTTACCTTGTACTTATAGATGAGTTTCTTCAATAGAGGCAATGGTGGCAGAGGAAATAGGGGTAGAGGGAGAAGACCAAATGAATTTTGGGGAAATAAAAGACTTTGCTTCTCAATCCATTTCAACGATGACTCTGAGGAGTTTAATCAACTCCTACAAACTGGTTTCTTGAAATTAGCAAGACAAGGAGATTTACAACCCCGTCCTCCACCTGAAAGACCACCCATTCAACCTCATCCAAGCATTTCTGGTGTCCCTATACCACCACATGTTTCATTACCTCCCGAAATTCCAGTCAATGATGGTTGGAATGAAATTATTAATCCTCCTCAACATCAAGCTCAAGGATGACCTACAACTTCATTATCATTACCTCTGCCTCCTCCAAAGCAATCTACCCTCCATATTTCATCAAAATCTTCTCATGCCCACTCTACTCAGTCATTAAAGAAGCTAAAATCTAAAATTCAAGAGCCTGAGCCTAGCAAAGGAAAACGACATGCCCAGTCTGTCAACTATGATCAGTTAGTGACCCCCTCACATTCAGTGACTTCTCATGCCAAACGTCCAAAAATAGAAAGTAAACATATTTCCTTTGAGGACATGCATCCAGAAGCATCAGCAGCAAGAGTTAAAGCACCAATTGATGAAGGTTTAGAAGTCATTAAGCCATAGGAAAGTAAATAGAGGCAAGTTGCCTCACATAAAAAAAATATGACTTCTGATTTTATAGTGTTATTATGATGATTTCACTGTTGAAGACAGTTCTAGACCCTAGTTATTTTTGGACAGTAGTATGCTTTGGGCAGATTGATTATTAATCATTTTTTGTTATTTTCGCAACAGTATTATTTTTGGGACATTTTGTGGTATATTTATTTTGACATATTGTGACAGCTTTTGACTTAGACAACAATCTGGTATATTTATTTTAATAAATATATTTATCATTCGAGAGTCACAAGGGTGTTTACAAATTATTTATGCGTTGATTTGTACATATGTTATGTTGATGATTAAATGGATGTTTAATGACATATGTGTATATTCTCGAGGAGGAACAAGGGGGATATGTTTGAAATTTAAACAAAATGTCATTAGGGGATCCCCACCTATTAGTTAGTATTTATTTTATCCTTATAATTAAATATTATTATTATTTTATGAGTTGTCCCCATTAATTAAAATTAGTTAATGACTTAACTAAATGTAGTTGAACTTCTCATTAAGGTTTAGAAGTCATTAAGCCATAGGAAAGTAAATAGAGGCAAGTTGTCTCACATAAAAAAATATGACTTCTGATTTTATAGTGTTATTATGATGATTTCACTGTTGAAGACAGTTTCACATAAAAAAATATGACTTCTGATTTTATAGTGTTATTATGATGATTTCACTGTTGAAGACAGTTCTGGACCCTAGTTATTTTTGGACAGTAATATGCTTTGGACAGATTGATTATTAATCATTTTTTGTTATTTTCGCAACAGTATTATTTTTGGGACATTTTGTGGTATATTTATTTTGACATATTGTGATAGCTTTTGACTTAGACAACAATCTGGTATATTTATTTTAATAAATATATTTATCATTCGAGAGTCACAAGGGTATTTACAAATTATTTATGCGTTGATTCGTACATATGTTATGTTGATGATTAAATGGATGTTTAATGACATATGTGTATATTCTCGAGGAGGAAGAAGGGGGATATGTTTGAAATTTAAACAAAATGTCATTAGGGGATCCCCACCTATTAGTAAGTATTTATTTTATCCTTATAATTAAATATTATTATTATTTTATGAGTTGTCCCCATTAATTAAAATTAGTTAATGACTTAACTAAATGTAGTTGAACTTCTCATTAAGGTTTAGAAGTCATTAAGCCATAGGAAAGTAAATAGAGGCAAGTTGYCTCACATAAAAAAATATGACTTCTRATTTTATAGTCTTATTATGATGATTTCACTGTTGAAGAYAGTTTCACATAAAAAAATATGACTTCTGATTTTATAGTGTTATTATGATGATTTCAYTGTTGAAGAYAGTTCTGGACCCTAGTTATTTTTGGACAGTAGTATGCTTTGGACAGATTGATTATTAATCATTTTTTGTTATTTTCGCAACAGTATTATTTTTGGGACATTTTGTGGTATATTTATTTTGACATATTGTGACAKCTTTTGACTTAGACAACAATCTGGTATATTTATTTTAATAAATATATTTATCATTCGAGAGTCACAAGGGTGTTTACAAATTATTTATGCGCTGATTTGTACATATGTTATGTTGATGATTAAATGGATGTTTAATGACATATGTGTATATTCTCGAGGAAGAACAAGGGGGATATGTTTGAAATTTAAACAAAATGTCATTAGGGGATCCCCACCTATTAGTTAGTATTTATTTTATCCTTATAATTAAATATTATTATTATTTTATGAGTTGTCCCCATTAATTAAAATTAGTTAATGACTTAACTAAATGTAGTTGAACTTCTCAAACTACTTTTGGAGAAATAAAAGAAGATTTCAAGGGACAAGAAAATGGGAGAATGATAGAGAGAACAACTCTGATATGGGAGAATGATAGAGAGGACAACTCTGAGATTAATTTACTATTTTATTCATTTATGAAATACATAAGTACTAAGGACTTCTTGTTGATAGCAAGATCCTACTGAAGGTGGCAATAAGGAGAGCCAAGAAGTATTGATTTGATGATATACTTCACAAGGTTGATCTCATGTCTCTGATAGTATGTGGATTCCTATTAGATTTTTGGATTAGTTTTCAGTACTAATTAAGGATTTTGTGCAGAGTCAAGGCAGTGGCATTTGTGGCCTGTCATTTCAACTTTGTTTCAGTCTTGGTTTACTTAAAGATATCAATAGTCTTCGTATGATGTAATATATCATCTTTGACTACTAAGTCTCATTCTGGTCCTTTTCTTTTGGGTATGAAAAGCGTTGTTGGTTGTATTTCGGACTTGAATAAATAAAAAATTTGGATGGTTTTGAAGTCTCATTTGAGTTTTCTGTGTAATCTTTTATCATATTTTTATTTCTANAAAAAAAAAAAAAAAAAAAAATTACTTTTTGTTATGAATATTTTATTTTTCTTCAACATACTTCAATTATAAAAGATAACATTAATTCCAAGGACATTCTTGAGAATTAATTGATTTTTTTGTGAAAGAGACTATAAACACAGGGTGATAATCCCGACTATTTTGCTCTAGCCAGGCATAATTCAAAAATGTTAGTATTAGGATAAGGCAATTCCTTTTCATCAACAGGTACCTCGGATCTGCACTAGATTTGTTTGTTGATACCTTAGATCTGCTAGATCTGTCTGTTGATACCTCAACTCTGTTAGATCTTTCCACCGATACCTCGGCTCCACTAGATATGTCTGTTGATACCTCAGATCTGCACTAGATCTGTATATTCATTGCACGGCCCTAGAAATCGTACGACCTTTGCCCCTCTGTTGGATAGTATATCCTCCACGAATTTCTAGTTGTTGGGTTTTCTTCTCCTGTTGCACCTTTGCACTTTCCTCCTTGGGACTTGATCTTTAGATGAAATTCCTTCTTCACCTTTGTTGAGATCCTTCGTAACTCAAAGCAAAAGTGTTTCTTTGCTCGTCCTTGATCTCCTTGAGTCGGTCATTCGTGACTCAAGCACTTGAACAAAATTCATTATTTGCTCTTCAAGTGGATGATCCCCTTAAGTCACAATCCTTCGTGACTCAAGCATTGGCGCAAAAGTCTTTATTTTCTCCCAAGTGGATGTCTTTCTCCTTCACCTAGCCTTGCTTTTATAATCTTGAGTTATGATTGAATCAAACATAAGCCTAATCTCCAAAGTGATTAACAATTGAGATTAGATCTCACCTCACTTGAGATCAATGGCTAAGATTCATTCATTCACTAATGCTAACAATCTTAGCACTTCATTAAATTAAACTCACTTTAATTATAAAAAACACTTCAATAATTCCTTTATTAAAGTAAATTACTAAGTTAGAAGACTTTCGACAAATTTCACACATCTAGGCACTTAGACCTGTGCAGAAGTACCTGTCTAATGCTACAAACATCAACAATTTTTCATTTGTGTGCACTTTGTCAAAGTTGTGTATAAGTGGGAAAAATAGATATGTAGACATTTTGGCAGGCAAGGGTACATAGGGTGCATTTTTTGTATTGACTATGAAAATTGACAAATAGTATCAATTGTTATTTTGGCGAACATGGATTTCGCTATAGAAGATTTATTTAGACAACTAAGTACGAATTATTGTAAAAGATGTTGGCAGCGCCAAGTTTGAATGTTTTTTATTCCATTTACTATTAATTATAGGTCTTAGTGTGCATTTCATTGGAGCACTAGACCTCCTAGAGTGCATTTCATTGGGGCACTAGACCTTGATTTATACCCTATGGAAGAAACGCAAATTTTGATTTTTTTGCACATCATAAAATTGTGTCAAATCAAAAATATGGAATTGTAGTAAGATTTGTAATTACTAAACACACACTCTCCAAGTTGAATTATTCAATTTGGCCCTATAATGAAGGTTAAGTATGCATTTCAATGAAGCAAGCCAAAAAAAAATTGCTTCACTAGTCCAAAATACATTTCTTAGCACATTTGAGTCATTCAAATTGACGTGTATTTTTTCACTGTGTCTTTCTGCATTTACATATTTCTAATTTGTGCCTTTAAATTTTATCCTTCAAATTTCTTTCAACATGCATAATTTTTCATTGGTGTGCATTTTTTTTAATATGTATAAGTGGAAAATTAGGCATGTAGGCATTTTGGAAAACTTGATGCAAGGGTACATAGGTTTGATGTTATATAATTATTACTCAATCCAAATTGCATACCTGAGGTGTACTTGGTTTGGTCGTGGAGTGCATTTTTCCACTAACTGTGAAAATTGACAAATAGTATCAATTGTTATTTCGAAAGACTTAGATTTCACTTTAGAATGTTTATTTTGAACAACTAAGTATGAGATGTTAAAAATGTTGGTAGGTCCAAGTTCGAATGTTTTAGTTTCCATTTACCATTAACTACATGTCTTAGTGTGCATTTCTTCTTTGTTTTCACAAAAACTGGAGAATTTTATATCATTAAAAGGGTGTGGTCAAGACCATTAAGAACATAATCAGTTTCAAAAATACCCCATAACTCCCCAAAAACTTGTCGCATACCTAGTTTTACATTGACTATATATTTTCCCTTGCTAATTCTCCATAAACTTAGCCTATTATTATTATGTAAAGAGTATAACCGGTAGAAAATATTGTTGATACATATACAAAAATAAAACATGGAGATTACATAATGATTTTTTATCAACTATCAGGTTCTTGCTTGATGGTTGGCATTCCTTCTTCTTCACATTCCTCTGCCACGAGCTCGTTGAGGTCTGGAAATGGACAAACAGATGTTGTTGACTCATTCATTGATCCCTAGCTAGAACTGTCTGCTAGAGACGATTGTTCTTGGTTCCCTTCCAATTGTTCAATTTTGAATTTGATTTCATCATTCTGACTTCTCAACGCATACACTTCATCCTGCAACTGATCGATCAAATTTTGATGTTGAGCAAGTGTTTCCAAAACAAAGGAGACAATGGAATTTAAAGCTCCCACTCTAATCTGCAATCGTTGGCGATCTTCTTCCTCAAGCTCCTTATTTCCTTGTCGGAGTGTAAGGTAGCTAGAGAGGTAGTGGGGGGGGGGGCAGGGGGCCCATAGTGATAATAGTGGAGTCAATGTAAGGTGGACTAGGTCCACTATATTATTAAATAAGGCCCACTATGGTAGTTAGATATAATAAATGGGTAATTATATATAAAAAACCGCGATTTTATGTTGTAACTTATTGTTCTATTTTTGGATTTTTTCACGACGTCTGCGGGACCGAAGAGTCCATAAGGTGTTCAGATCGTTATTTCTTCTCAAACCCTCAAAGAAATTCTACAAAATACTGAAGCATTCAAATCTCAATTGTATGACACATTGGATGTTAGATTGCATGTCCTTGCAGATGGTCTCAATGAGAGTTTTCGTAGTATTCAAGATTCATTGGATAGCATGCAGGAGAGGTTTCTTATGGTGGACATTAGGGATGAATATAATCAAGAAATATATGTTTGGTATGATTTTGAGGCCGATTGTGATGATTGGTATATGGATAGTTGTCATTTCTGATATGACAACCACTTTCATATTTTATTTGACGACTCTAATCCACCTTCTGTAGAGAGCATTAATGTGACAAATCGAGAGCCAATGATTATTACCAATGTTTATCCTGCATATTCCACAGTGGTATTATTCCTTTCAGATTCTGCTACGACATTTTTCCACTATGTGGATGGATCTTCTTATTTGGATCCACATGACAGGTGTCAATCTTTGGAGCATCATTTTGAGTTGATTATTGGGTTCCAAAATCTTCCACGGAGAGTTCACATGAACACGTAGACATGGGATCCAGGCTTACAATGGCGGTTGGACTACTTCAGCATGGTGGCTACCATTTCTCAATGGGACCCTAATTCTCTAGTCTACTTCAACACTATGGTCCACACTTATCCATGGGACCCTGGTATATGGTTGTACATCAAGCATTGAGGACAACGCTTTCATAAGGGGGATGGAATGTAAGGTAGCTAGAGAGGTAGTGGGGGGGCCCATAGCGATAATAGTGGAGGCCATTCAATGTAAGGTGTATTAGGTCCACTATATTATTAAACAAGTTTCACTATGGTAGTTAGATATAATAAATGGGTAATTAGATATAATAAATGTAAGAGGACTTCTTAGAAAGTTCTACTTCTAGAAGATTCATCCTCTAGAATGTTCTTAGGTGATGGTAGCACTATATAAAGAAGTTCAAGCAATGTAATGGGATATGAAGAGAATTATTGTATTTGGAGTAGTAGCTCAATAGAAGGATGTCCCCTCGAAGAGGCAAGTGAACAGGAGAGGATCCCTTCCATAATAGGATCCATTGTATGGTGTTTCCCTACCTCAAGGGTTTCTATAATAAAGTGTTGGTTTTATATATTGTTCTCTAAATCTTTGTGGTATTTTTGTATGAAATTATTTGGCTCTTAACAAATGGTATCAGAGCACTTTCCTTGGAAAACATTGTGGGCAAATATTTTTTATTTTTGCAGATTTTTTTTCGGAGAAGAAAAAATAGGGCTGTGACATTCCGGATATTTTGGTATATTTTTGTGCAAAATTTGCAGAAAAAATTTGTAGATCTGAGTTCCTCTCTGAAAAACACCCAAGTTGAAAAAAAAAAATTGTCTGAAACGGAGTCTAGGAAGTCAAGATATTGAAGTTTTAAAATCTGCAATTTTTCAGGGTTTTTTCCACAAACGGTGGCGCGATTTTATGTTTTTTTTCTATAGTAGTTGGAGGCTGAATTTGCCCAAACAAATTACAGATTTGAGTTCCTCTCACAATTTCACCCAGTTTCAAAAGAAAATCAGTCGAAACGAAGTCCAGGAAGTGAAGTTATGAGCATTTTAAATTCAACAGTTTTTTAGGGTTTTTCCAGAATAAAAAAAAAAAAAAAAAACCCCNAAAAAAAAAAAAAAAAAAAAACCCCGTGATTTTCTATCATAACTTATTGTTCTATTTTTTGGGTTTTTTCATGATGGTTGTAGGACCGAAGAGTTCATAGGGTGATCAGATGGTTATTTCCTCTCAAACCCTCAAAGAAATTCTACAAATTACTAAAGCATTCAAATGTCAATTGTATGACACATTGGATGTTAGATTGCATGACCTTGCAGACGGCCTCAATGATAGTTTTCGTAGTATTCAAGATTCATTGAATAACATGCAGGAGAGATTTCTTATGGAGGACCTCAGGGATGAATATAATCAAGAAATATATGTTTGGTATGAGTTTGAGTTCAATTGCGATGATTGGTATATGGATAGTTCTCATTTTTGAGATGACAACCACTTTCATATTTTATTTGATGACTCTAATCCACCTTCTGTAGAGAGCATCAATGTGACAAATCGAGAGCCAATGATTATTACCAGTGTCCAGCCTGCATATTCTACAATGGTATTGTTCCTTCCAGATTCATCTTTGATCATCTCCCACTATGTGGATAGATATTCTTATTTGGATCCACATGATAGGTGTCAGTATTGGGAGCATCATTTTCAGTTGGTTATTGGGTGTCGATATCTTCCATGTGGGGTTCACATGAGCAATTGGACATGGAACCCTGGTTTACAATGGCGGTGGGACTACTTCAACATGGTGGCTTCCACTTCTCAATGGGACCCTGGTTTTTTAGTCTACTTCAGCACTATGGTCTACACTTATCCATGGGACCCTGGTATGGTTGTACATCAAGCGTTGAGAACAACACTTTCATAAGGGGGATGGAATGTAAGGTAGCTAGAGAGGTAGTGGGGAGGGGCAGAGAGCCCATAGTGATAATAATGGAGGTCATTCAATGCAAGGTGGACTAGGTCCACTATATTATTAAATAAGGCCCACTATAGTAGTTAGATATAATAAATGTAAGAGGACTTCTTAGAAGGTTCTACTTATAGAAGATTTCTCATCTAGAATGTTCTTAGGTGATGGTAGCACTATATAAAACGGTTCAAGCAATGTAATGGGACATGAAGAGAATTTTGTATTTGAAGCAGTAGTTCAATAGGAGGATATCCCCTCGAAGAGGCAAGTGAACAAGAGAGGATCCCTTCCATAATAAGATCCATTGTACGGTGTTGCCCTACCTCAAGGGTTTTGATATAAAAAAAGAGATTTTGCATATTGTTCTTGTATATCTGGTGTGGTGTTTTTGTATTCAGGTCTTTGGATCTTAACACAGAGACTCGCAATCCTTCGTTGCCCTCCAAATTCATTAAGCCTAAGGTGAAGCGCCTAGGCTCACCAACTTCGTAAAAAGACGCTCTTCCTTTTGAGACGCACAAGGAGAATTTGCTTCGAACTACCCGCCACCCCAGAACACCAAGCAATCAGCCCAAACAAGTTGAACCACGAGCAAATGGCCACCCTTCCCACCACAGAAAACCCACCAGAGCTACAATCCTACATACACTCTGACTACCATACTCTTTGTTTGTTGCTATGCCAAATATAACCATATTGTCGCCACAAAGCCACTTAAACTCATGATTCGGATGAAAGTATCCAGAGCCATTATTTTGTACCTCGGCTTGTGCCTTCCCGAACTGGAATAACCACATTTGACTGCCCTCTGTGACCTCAGAAGAACGCCTACTGATGATTGCAGTTATCTAAGACAATTTCCTTAGCCCAAGACGTACCATCCCACTCTCTGCAAGAAGATTCATCTTGCACCAGGCTTCAAACTCATCTGAACTTATGTACCTTCCACTTGAATCCATTACCAGGGTGTAATGTCTCGCATGCTCAAAGCGATTTGTTGCCATCACGCTTCCCATCCTATGTCTTATCAACTTCTGCACATTGGATCATATGCCACAATACCACCACCATCTCCCACGCGTCAAACAAGAGGGAGCCTTGATCACGGCAAAGGAGCATAACACTCCTCAAGATTGACCCCCAAGAGACCAGGGGCTTTGCCAATTGCCTGATTGGCAAGTTCAACAGCTTCATAATTATTATGCCTATAGACATGAAAAAGCACATGAGAATACCACTAGAGTGAAGTTGGATCCGATACACACTTTTCTTTAGCGAAAGATCATTCGGCAAGGATCCTGAGATCATAAGACTTATAATCATTTTGGAGTCCCCAACTACATTCAAGGTCTTGATTTGCTTCTGTTTGACTAATAAAATTCATTGAAATAGAGTGTAGGCTTCGGCTCTATTATTAGTTTGGATTCTCAGATTCCAATAATAGTCCAAGACTTTATTTCCTTCGAGGTCTAGAAGAACCTCCCCTCCTAGTGTGCATTTCATTGAGACACTCGACCCTAATTTTTACCTTGTGAAAAAAAGTCAAATTTAATTTGTTTTTGCACACAAAGTTGTGTGTCTCAAATTAAAAATCTAGAATTGTAATAAGTTTTGTAGTTACTAAATACACGCTCTCCAAGTCAAATCATTCAATTTGACCTTGTAATGAAGGTTGGGAATCCAATCCAATGAAGTTGGCAAAAATTGACTTACTTCACTAAAATGCACATCCGAGATTTATTTCTTGGTTAATTAAAGTGATTCAAATTAGAGAGTGTATGCTTTTTCACTATACATCTTTCTACATTTTCGTATTTTCAATTTGTTTTTTAAAAGTTTCGTCTTTAGATTCTCTTATGCATGCATATTTTTTCAACGGTGTGCTTTTTGTCAAAGATGTGTGTATAAGTGGAGAAAATAGGTATGTAGGATTTTTGGCAAATGTTGTGATAATACATAGGCTCAATATTGTGTAATTATGTCTTAGTCCAAATTTCATACCTACGATGTACTTGATTTGGCCAAGGAGTGCATTTTTGCACTGACTATGAAAATTGACAAATAGTATCAATTGGTATTTTGGTAGACTTGGATATCACCATAGAAGATTTATTTTGAACAACTGAGTATGAGATGTTATAAACAATGTTAGTAGTTCCAAGTTGGAATGTTTTTGTTTCCATTTACCATTAACTACAGGTTCTAGTGTGCATTCCATTGTGGCACTTGACCTTGATTTTTACCATGTGGAAAAAAAAACTAATTTAGAGTTTTTTGCACAACATAAAGTTTTGCATGACAAATGTTGAGATTGGATAGCAAAGAAGGTCTGGAGGAGGACCATGACACTTTTCCAAGTTGATGGGTTAATCTTTTTCTTGAAATTGTACTTAGGAAAAAATACATTAAATGGGGTATATTTTAATGTTGACTTAATGAGTGTTTTTTATAAAGTTAAAGTGAGAAAAAATTTAAGTTGTGGTCTTTTAATCTTGACCATTGATCTCATAAGGTGTATGAGGATCAATTTTGGCCCTCCATCCTTTTGGAGATAAATTTTCTCACTTGTTCATTGAGTAAAAAGGAGATCAACTTAGAGAGGGGTGCATTATGCACAAGGGAGAGGCAATTTTCTGAAGAGAGAAAGAGGAGAATTGTGTGAGGGTTTGGAGAGAGAGTTTGCAGGGAGACAGAGGAGGCTTCTACACTGAGATTGGCACACATCTTCAGCATTGCAGAGGTCTTTTCCTACAGATCTTATCAAGAGGATTTGCAGAAGGGGGCCATACAATTGTTGAGGAGGTTTTGTATTTCGTTGGGTTGATTTTATTGTAAGAGATCTCTATATTTTCCTACTCTAATAATAAAATCCAAATCTGTTGCATTGGTTTTCCCTTCGGGGTTTTTCCATGGACGAATTGTCCAAAAATTACTTGTGTACATGTGATGTGATTGTTGTTATCTTTTACTGTTAAGTTCCTAGTTATTATTTTATGTTGTGTATTATTTATTTGGGAAGAAAACCTGACAGAATCAATTAACAGAAAAAATAATTGATTTATTGAGTTGGGTTGGAAGAAAATTCACATGGTATTAGAGAAGGATTGTTGAAGAAGTAGCATTACATTCAGATCTGCAACACAAATGTTCAGAGCTGCAGCAGATAAGTTCATATCTGCAGCAAAGAAGTTCAGATCTACAGCAGACAAATTTAGATCTGCAACACAGAAGTTCAGATCTGTAGCAGATAAGTTCATATCTGTAGCAGATAAGTTCAGATCTGCAACACGGAAGTTCAAATCTGCATCAGATAAGTTTGAATCTGCAACACATAAGTTCAGATCTGCAACACAAAAGTTCAAATCTGTAACATAGAAGTGTAGATCTGCAAAGGAAAACATAGATCTGCATTAATGGAGTTCATATCTGCAATACAGAAGGGTATATTGCAACACAGAATCATTTTCAGAAATGTCCATGACCTTGAGAATGGAGGATAGGCTTCAGGATGCTCAAAACTTTGTCACCTGGAAGGAAAGGGTCACTATAGTTTTGGATGCCAATGATGTCCTTGACCATGTTGACGATAAGGTTGCAATTCCCACAGATGCAGTTGCATTGGTGACCTAGAAGAAGTGTGAGGCTAAAGTCAAGAGCATACTCCTTGATGGGGTAAAGGATTACATAATCCCTCAACTCACAGGGAAAAATTCCGCTAAGGAGATGTGGGTTGCCTTGAATGACCTTTACCAGAGTAAAAATGAAAACAGGGTGATGGTGCTTAGGGAAAGACTGAGAAGTACCAAGATGGATAAAGGGGAAGGTGTGGTTCACTACCTTACTTGACTTACATACTTCAGGGATGAGCTAGGCGCAGTAGGTGAGAAAACTAAAGAGTCTGAGTTGGTAGGTGTGGCACTGAATGGCTTTTCGAAGTCATGGGATGTGTTCGTGCGTGGAGTTGTAGCTCGGGAGAAACTCATTGATTGGCAGTGATTATGGGATGATTTTGTGTAGGATGAGATCAGACTTGGTCAGTCTAGCGGATCTTCATCTTCACCACAGTTTGTGGATGAAGAAGGCTTGGCTCTTGCAAGCAAAGGCAAGGGCAATCAAAAGAAAAAGAAGGGTGGAAAGAAGAACATTGACTTTTCAAAAGTAAAATGTTTCCAGTGTCACAAGATGGGACACTTTGCCTCGTAATGTCTAGAGAAGAAGGAGAATCAACTGCAGATGGCAGCTTCAGCAGTAGTGGATGCATTTGCCAAAAGCTTCAAGGATTTATGCTTCATAGCTTGTATGTCTAGCACAACAGTCTCAGACATGTGGTTTGTGGACAGGGGAGCATCTTGTCATATGATAGGGCGCAAGGAGTTTTTCACTAGGCTACAAGAGGCGTGAATCTAGTTATAGAGCTCAGAGATGACAGGCGCAAGGGGTTGGTACAGTTTCGTTTCAGAGGGAGTCGGGTAAACCACTCTGGTTTGTTGACGTACTATATGTTCTGGGGTTGAAAAAGAACCTCATCTCGATCTCTACTCTTAAGGAAAAAGGGTATGAGGTCAGCTTCCGTAAGGGAAGGGTGTTTGTCAGGCCAATAGGGTCAAGTGAGAAGATGGACAGGATGATTGGAGTTCGAGAAGAGAAGGTGTACAAGCTTTAGTTTCAGCCAGGGAGAGCAATAGTCAGTACAAGCACAGACATGGGAGAGTTGTGGCACAGGAGGATGGTGCACATACATTTTGGTGCGTTGGGGCACTTAAGACAGGAAGTCACAGGGTTGCTTAAGTTCACAGCAGAGAGGCGTGACCCTTGCAAGGGTTGTGCAATGGGAAAGTATGCCTGGAGACCATTTCCATCGAGTGAGCACAGGTCCAAGGGAGTATTGGACTTGATACATTATGACGTATGTGGTCCAATGAGAATGGAGTCAGTGAGTGGCTTCAAATACTTTGTTCTATCCATTGATGACTACTCCAGGAAAACCTAGATATACTTCCTAAAGGGTAAGGATGAAGTCTTCGACAAATTTCAGAAGTTCAAAGCTCTAGTTGAGAACCAGACTGGCAGGAAGATTTGGGTTTTGCGATCTGACAACAAGGGTGAGTACACCTCCAAGGAGTTTCTGGATTATTGCGCAATAGCAGGGATCAAGAAGGACCTCATCGTTCCTTACAATCCTCAACAAAATGGAGTGGTCGAGAGAAAGAACAAGACCATAGTTAGAGCAGCATGGGTGATGATACATGATCAGGGTTTGTCATTGTTTTTATGGGCAGAGGCTAGTTGCACGATTGTTTATATTTAGAACATGAGTCCCCACACAATTTTGGGGAAGTTGACGCCTGAGGATGTATTTCTAGGTACCAAACCAGAAATGATTCATCTTCGCATCTGGGGTAGTGTATGTTACTGTCATGTTTCTTCGGAGAAGAGAACAAAGATGGAACCCACAGCAAATAAGGAGTTTCTTGTTGGATATAGCGAGGCTTCCAAAGCCTACAGGATCTTTGTGCCAGCATGCAGGAAGATCATAGTCTGTAGGTATGTATAGTTCGAGGAGGAGCATGCATTGAGGAGGTCTAGAGACTTCCAGGCACAAGACCAATAGGGACAAGATTCGAGAGTCAAGCCTGAGGAGGCACGGAGTCAGAGCACTGGATCACAGAGTCAAACACAGGGTACTGGTACAAGTACAAGTGTTGAGAGGGAGACAGTTGGACAAGATCATCGAGAGCGAAATGATGAGGAGGAGCGTGATGCAGTTCCACAGGAGCATAATACTAGGCCACGACCTAAATGGTATAAATACACAGTCAGTGGTTCCAGGTTGGCAGGACTTCCAAAGAGAGATTTCAGACGAAGTAAACCACCAGAGAGACTTGGGTACATGGCGTTAAACACAACTCATTGATGAAGAGCCTTCCACTTATGAGCAAGTTGCACAGCATGGAGTGTGGCAAGAGGCCATGATGGAGGAGTATGTCTCCATTATGAAGAATGATGTATGGGAGGTGGTGCCCTGGCCAGAAGGCAAGAAGGTGGTTGGATCCAAGTGGATCTACAAGGTCAAGCATGCAGCAAATGGAAGCGTGGACAAGTACAAAGCCCGCTTCGTGGCCAAAGGGTTTTCACAATAAGAGGGAGTTGACTATGAGGAGACTTTCGCCCCGATGGCCAAGTATTCATCAATTCAAGCAGTCATATCGTTGGAAGCATAAAAGAGTTGGCGCGTTCACCAGATGGACGTGAAGATTGCTTTCCTTAACGAAGTTGTTGGGGAAGAGGTATATGTTGAGCAACCAGAGGGATTTTAGGTAGGCAGCAGAGAGACGCATGTGTGTAGACTGAAGAGAGCCTTGTATGGGCTCAAGCAGACACCTCGGGGATGGTACTCAAGGATAGAAAGCTACTTGAGGGAGATGGGTTTCCAGCGGAGCGAGGCTGATCCAAACCTGTATTTTCTTGTAGGGGAGGTGCCTCTCATACTAGTGTTATATGTAGATGACCTATTTCTAACAAGGGATGAGCAGCGGATAGCAGATTGCAAGGTCAACCTTATCGCTGAGTTTGAGATGAAAGACCTTGGGTTGATGCAGTACTTCCTTGGTCTGGAGGTCTGGCAGCAGGATGGGCGCTTCTTCTTGGGACAGGAGAAGTATACAGTGTAGATCTTGCGTAGGTTCAGGATGACCAAATGTAGGCCCATGTCCACGCCTCTAGTCACAAATTGGAGGAAGATTGATGCATCATATTCAAAGACAGTAGACCCCACTGTGTATCGTTAGTTAAATGGATCACTCGTGTATCTGGTCAATACTCGACAAGATATCATCTTTGCAGTAAACTCTGAGTCAGTTCATGGTGGACCCTCGGAGAGTACATTGGATAGTTGTGAAGCATGTGCTTCGCTACCTCAGTGGTACAATGGAGTACGAGTTGTTATATGAGTGTAGTGGTGGAGTGAGATTGGCAGGCTTTACAGATGTTGATTGAGCAGGATGTGCAGAGGGCAAAAAGAGAACTTTGGATTGGCGTTTCAACATTGGATCGAGCATCATTTTTTGGTTCAGCAGGAAGCAGAAATCAATGGCATTAAACTTTGTTGAGGCAGAGTACATGGCTGCTAGCTTGGCAACATGTGAGGCACTATGGCTTAGGAAGCTACTCTTGGGATTGTTCAGGAAGGAGCTAGAAGCTACTGTGATTCACTATGACAATCAAAGTTGCATCAAGCTCTCTGAGAATCCGGTGTTTCATGATCGTAAAAAGCACATCGATATCGGGTATCATTTCATCTGGGATTGTGTACAGAGAGGAGCCGTGAGGCTTTATTACATATGAATTGCTGAGCAGATGGCAGATATTTTCACCAAGGCACTGAACAGACGAAAGTTTGAAAAGTTCGGAGATCAGATGGGGTTGAGACAAAATCCCTTCCTCGCTAAGAGGGAGTGTTGAGATTGGATAGCAAGGAAGGTCTTCACCATGCATGTCATCCTAGCACGGAGTAAGACAATGAAACTTATCCAAGTTGATGGGTTAATCTTTTTCTTAAAATTGTACTTAGGAAAAAGTACATTAAATGGGTTATATTTTAATGTTGACTTAATGAGTACATTTTATAAAGTTAAAGTGAGAAATAATTTAAGTTGTGGTATTTTAATCTTAACCATTGATCGCATAAGGTGTATGCGGATCAATCTTGGCCCTCCATCCTTTTGGAGATAGGGTTTCTCACTTGTTCGTTGAGTAAAAAGATCAACTTGGAGAGGGGCGCATTATGCACAAGAGAGGCAATTTTCTGAAGAGAGAAAGAGGAGAATTGTTTGAGGGTTTGGAGAGAGAGTTTGCAAGGAGACAGAGGAGGCTTCTACACTGAGATTGGCACACATCTTCAGCATTGCAAAAGTCTTTTCCTACAGATCTCATCAGGAGGATTTGCAGAAGGGGGCCATACATTTTTTGAGGAGATTTTGTATTTGGCTGGGCTGATTTTATTGTAAGAGATCTCTATATTTTCATACTCAATAATAATAAAATCCAAATCTGTTGCATTGGTTTTCCCTTCGAAGTTTTTCTAGGGATGAATTGTCCAAAAATTACTTGTGTGCATGTGATGTGATTGTTGTTATCTTTTATTGTTAAGTTCCTGGTTATTATTTTCTGTTGTGTATTATTTATTTGTGAAGAAAAACTGGCAGAATCAGTTAACAGAAAAATTAATTGATTTAGTGAACTGGGTTTGAAGAAAATTCAGAACAAATTGAAAATATGGAATTGTTGTAAGGTTTGTATTACTAAACACACACTTTTCATTTTAAATCATTCAATTTGCCCTTGTAATGAAGGTTGGGCATGCATTTTAGTTAAGCTAGCAAAAATTGTCTGTCTTCTCAAAAATGTTTGTCCAAAGTTCATTTCTTGGTCAATTTCCATGATTCAAATTGTAATGTGTTTTTTTTATTTTACACCTTTTTGAATTTTCAAATTTCCAATTTGTACCAAAAAAAAATTCCTTCATATTTCCTTTGTGTTGAGACCTTAACACACCCTAAAATTTTCAATAAATTTTGGGTACCACTTTCTACTATCTACTTTTAAGTTTTGGTTTCTTCTTTTATCAAATCCATTTTATTTTAAGATTGATAAAGTTTTATGCAAAACAAGTTTTCATTTTACTGGATTGTCTTTCTATGAAAACCCAAAAAAAATCTCACTTAAAAAGTTCAACAAAAGGTCTTTTGAAAACCTCATTGGAGAAAAATTTACTTTCATCAAAGTAACAAGTCAACTTTGCACTCCAATGAAAGTCAAATGTTACTCTAACGCACTTCATTCATTGGAAGTAAGTCCAAATTTTCGTTTTTTGAAAAGTTAAAAATAACTCCAATCATGTCTAAACTTTATGAAAGTTTTAAAGCAATCTGATCAAAAGTTTAAATGTCTCCCGATAGCGTGCAGAGGAAATATGTTTCTCCCATTGGAATAAAAATAAACTTTGTCTCGATGCAAAGTTCAAAATTCGCTCCAATAAATATGGGAAATCACTTCATCGATGGAGTTTCAAACTTTTCTAATACAATTCAAAAAATCAGTCCAATTGAAAATTTATTTCTTGCCCGACGATGCAAAATTCAAATTGGGTTTTCGATTATCGAAGAAACTTCGAATAAAGCACGATTTTCAATAAAGTTACTTGGTAGTTGATTTAAACTTTCTCAAAAGACAATTTCGAGGTTTTCACTGATCGAAGTGTTAAACACCATCGACTACTCCATCACTATTTTCATAAACTTTCGATGAAATAGAATGCAAACGCAACTTCGAGCGAAATGAATCAATACCTCCGATAGTCACTAGATGCATCGACTCACAATTAATGATCTACTAATCAGTAGTTGAAATGTCTTTTCGAAATCGAATGATCGCAATCTAGCCAAATATTTGAGCACATATGATTCATTATGATCGGGATTTGAAATTCATTTCTATAAGTTTGGAGCCCTTGTGCACATTTCACATTATCGAATTTATTTTGAGTTTTTAAGCATCCTGAGTGAATTACTTCTCTAGTCCATTAACGAAGTCGACTTTGTACTTTGATTTCTAGTGAATTAGTCACAGTTTTTTTTTTTTTTGTACTTTGTACTTTGATTTCAGATTTCTCACTACCAACAAAATTTTCAGTTTTTAATTGTTTAAGCTTAAATCCACCAAACAAATGCTCAAACTTCCTTTTTTGTTTTCTCACTGAAATTCCTTTTTGATTTGCTAAAATTTGAAGTAGAAATGTTGTTTATGTACTGTTATCCACCAAGTTGCACTGTGGTGAATTTCCAGCGAGCCGCCAAAGATTTGAACATTATTGTTCAAAATTCAAAGTTCAGAAATTCAGCCGGTCTAAAAGACCACCTGGTTACTTTACATTTCCATAAAAAATTGTAATAAGAGGTGTTGGCATGATGAATTTGTAAAAGGTCTTAGCCACCTTAAGTCCT
>ML793596.1:11049-24700 GCA_009831015.1 Picea engelmannii
GAATCCAAATGTGAATTTGGAATGACAGAGGTCCTCTACTTGGGACATATTATTGGGGTGAAAGGAGTACAGGTGCATCAGGAGAAGATTCAAGCCATAATGGAGTGGCCTACACCTAAAACCCTTACAGAGTTGAGGGGATTTTTAGGCATTTGCTCTTATTACAGGAAGTTCGTCAAAGGGTTCTCACAACTTTGTGCAACTTTGATTGATTTGACCACGAAGGGAGCCTTCAAATGGAGTGAAGAAGCCCAATTTACATTTGACAAGATGAAAAAAGTGATGAGCACATGCCCAATTTTAGCCTTACTAGATTTCGGCCAACCTTTCACCTTGGAGTGTGATGCCTCCGGAGAAGGCATTGGGGCCGTACTAATGCAGAATAGGCACCCTCTTGCCTATGAGATCCGAAAACTCAGGGGGCCTAAGTTACTTTACACCATATACAACAAAGAGATGTTGGCCATCATGCACGCTTTGGCCAAATTAAGGCAATACTTGGTCGGTGCTAGATTTGTGGTGAAATCAGACCACAACAGCGTTAAGTACTTCTTGGAGCAGAAGGACTTAAATGAAAGGCAGCAGAAGTGGGTCAGCAAGATCCAGGCCTATGACTTTGACATTGAATTCGTCAAAGGGAAAAACAACGTGGTGGCAGATGCATTATCCAGGAGGCCATCAATCTATTCCATGACAGATGTATCAGTTGATTGGAAAGACCTCCTTGTGATGGAATACTCAAAAAATCAGTTCGCTTGTCAGGTGATGGATGGGCAAATACAGGATGATAACTTCAGGGTCATCGATGGCATTATCTATTACAAGGGCCGAATCTTCTTGGTTCCTGAATCGGCCTTCAAGGCCAAGGTATTACAGGCATGTCATGACTCACCGGTAGCAGGGCACCAAGGGATTGGCAAGACTTACAGGCAGGTAAGGGAGAGGTTCTCATGGAAGGGCCTCAAGGAGGATGTAATGAGTCAAGTCAAGGAGTGTACTACTTGTCAAGAGAATAAGGATGAGCACACTCACCCAACAGGACTGTTGCAACCCTTACCCATTCCAGAGCACAAATGGGAGAGCATCTCCATGGACTTCATCACAGGGTTGCCAAGGGCTCAGGGTAAGGATTGCATTTTCGTGGTAGTGGACAGGTTGACGAAATTTGCACATTTTTTCTCCATTGCTACAGACTTCAGTGCAGCACAGGTGGCCGAATTGTTTTTCAGAGAGGTCTTCAGATTACATGGGCTACCCAAAGCCATTGTTAGTGAAAGGGACAGTCAATTTATGAGTACATTTTGGCAGGAGTTGTTCAGGCTGGTTGGTACGGCTTTGACCCCTAGCACTAGTTATCATCCTCAAACGAACGGGCAGACCGAAATAGTCAATAAATGGGTGGAAGGCTATCTCAGGAACTATGTAGCAGGGCAGCATAAGGCATGGGTTAGGTGGCTACACTTGGGGGAATACTGTTACAACACCACCCATCACATGTCCATAGGCATGACCCCATTCAAAGCGTTGTACAGTTATGACCCACTCTCTTTTGTAGAGATTGCTTTTGGTGACAGCAGAGCCCCAATGGTACAGGATTGGGTACAGCAAAGTCAGGACATCCTCAGGGAGTTGAAGGATCATTTATAGAGGGCACAGAATCAGCAGAAGGTCCAAGCAGACAAACACAGGGTAGAGCGTACTTTTGAGGTTGGTGACTTAGTCTACCTAAGGCTCCAACCATACAAGCAGGCTTCTATAAAAAAAAGTGGAGCAGAGAAGCTCCAACCCCGTTTCTTTGGGCCCTACAGGATCAGCAAGAAGGTAGGGGTCGTAGCCTATGAGCTAGAGCTCCCACAGGGTAGCAGGATCCATAATGTTTTCCACGTATCCTGCCTGAAGAGGGCCATCGGCCAACACATCACCCCACTGGAGGTGCTACCACCTCTAGATGAAGAGGGGCAGTTGGTTTTGGTACCGGAGGAGATATTGGAGGTTCGGGAGAAGAAGCTCCAAAAAAGAAGCATCAAAGAATACTTGATCAAATGGAAGGATTTGCCCATTGAGGATGCCACGTGGGAGAATGAACAAGTGGTACGGGAGACAAGATCGGAATTGCTTGTGGCCAAGCAATTTCTAGCAGGGGAAACTGTAATRTCCCCCACCTCTTGATGAAGAGGTTTGGGAAGACTTAGTGGTCTAGCCATCCCCACTAGACCATAGTCTCATGCAGCATGGGGACAAGTCAGCCAACTCAATGTTATATTTTGAAGTTGACTTAGAAAAGGGAAAAAAGGGCAAAAAGTAACTCAATGAAGAATTAGAACGTTGGAGGTTGAGTTAGGGGTTGAACCTAGGAGTTAAACTAACTCAACAAGGAAACCAAATGGAGGTATAAAGGAGAGGCTAGGGCGCACCTTTCATTCATCTTGGATATTTGGTATTTGCTTGTTGAGCTCTTGAGCACACAGTTTTAAGGGTTTTGAGATTACAAACCCTAGAGAACAACTCAGTGGTGAAAGATTCCACTCACCTTGTTCCAAGCTTGGTCTCGGGGATGAAATACTCCACCCACACCATTCTACACTTATCACAGGTTCCATCATCAATTCAGGAGGGTAGCAGGGCCGTACCATTCAGGGTTTTCCAGCAGGGGCGCACCATTGCATGAGGAGAAGTTTGATCCAGCATTATGAGAGAGCCTTGAGACATTCTAGCACTTGGGTTTTGCTTGCAGGACCTTGCTCATCAGTTTGGAGGTATTTTGGAGGAGTTACTTCGGCCAGATTATTAGCTACAGATTTGGGACGGATTTGAGAGAAGGAGGACGTATTGGTGATTCAGATATTCTCAGATCTAGGGGGTTATACCTCAAATCTGATTGTGAGACTTCTCCAAGTGACTTGTGGCAGCCCGATCTATCATCCTAGAGAGTTTCAGGAGTTTTGGAGGCTTCCTTCATCCAGGTCGAATTATTGGCACTTCAGGGTTTCAGGAGGGCGCAGTCCTGATTAGGGTTTCAGCAGTTTGGAGGGGAAAGACTCAACATTTGGGCTTCATACTTCAGGGAGGGATTCCCCTTGCCTTGATCTATCTTTTGGTGGAGTTTGGCATCACTTGGAGGTCTTCTTCAGCTGGGCTGAAACCTTGGCCTTCTCATCCATCCAGCAAGACGTGCCAGCAGCTAGGGGGGTTGGACGTAACCCTAGTTCTTTTGTATTTGGTCCTTCATCTCATATTTAGCCTTTGGAGGCTTATTGAGTATTGTAAGGAGCATTTTGTAGCAGCTCATATTTTTTTATCTTGGAGCCATCTGATGTTATTCCAGATCTGCTTCTATATTGTATCAGGTTCTTGCTTTTCTTAATAAAAAGATCAGATCTGTGCTTTGGAGTTCCATATCTTGTGTATTGATTAGATATTGCATGGTATTGAGTATATCTTTATGAATTGTGTTGAATAACTGAAAATAACCTTAAGGCTGAAATTTAATAGGCTAACCTGCATACACAAACAAACAAACAGTTAATTCAGTGGTTAGTTAGTGTTCCCAAGCGAAAAATTGGTTTGGGAACATTACATAACTCTAGAAAACTATTACTATTTATTGTTGTTGTTATAAAAGTTTGCTACAGCCACTGAAAACTATTTTAATTTGCTGCATACACTCATTTACAAGTGGCTTAAACTACTCAAAAAACTCTTCTAGCAATTGGATAATGTTATACTTGTTGAAGGCTTAATTTTCATGGTGAATTGCTACATTTCTGAGTACTTTTATTTGTTGTTGTTGCAATATATTATTTGTTGTTATACAACTGGTTTATTGCTGTAATTTGTAACAGCCATAGCATTTATTGATTGTCTAGTGTCTAAGAGGTCATTATTGCAGTCTACAACTTGGTAATTGTATAGACTCTATATTATACTGCAAATTGTTTATTGTCTTGTACAGGTACAACAATTACCCCATTATCTTCTATCTCTTTCCTAGACCTAGACCTAGACCTAACCATCAGATGACCAAAATAGGGGTTTATTGTTAATGTTTATGCCATTATTATAGTTCTTTGCATTTCAATAGACAATAGCAACATAAGAACAAGATCACTGAGAAATACACATTCACAAGAGACACAGCATTTATCCTGGGAAACCCTCTAGGGGAAGAAAACCCAGCAAAACTTCCTTAATATAGATAGCCAATACAATGCCAAGAGATCTCTATGCTAAAACAGAAAGTCCTCTCCAAGATATGCGCCACTCTCTCTCTCCTTTGCCGGTAACAGATCAGAACTTGTCTCTCAAACTGAGCAAGTGAGTTGTTGTCAAATGAGGTGCTAGCCTCCTTTATTTATACAAGTTCTGGCACGTGTGAAGTGTCTCTTCACTGGCAAGGCCGACTTCTCAATCTGGGTGGGTAAACCCACCTTTATTATATTTCTGGGTCCCTTAATTAACTGCTGGGGCCAACTTCTTATTCTACCTATTACAATTGTCTTTTGACCAATCCGCAAAAGGGGATTTGGTCCTATTACAATATCCGACATGATCAATCCACAATGGGGATTGATCCTATGAATAAAATATCAATAATAATAAGAATACTCTTTGCAGTTACATTATTTCAACAGTTATAGGCTTGGCTAATCTTGCTATTTGATCCCTTGAGGTCACCAGGGAAGCCTTCCTTGTGGTGGACTTCTTCCATCACTAAAACGAGGGAAGTCTCTACTTAGGTGACAATGGTAGATTCTTCCATAGTTACACAAGATTTGGGATCTTGTGGAGGGCTTTGCACAAGTACAAATCCTATGATAACAAGTACCATACTCAGAATGAAGGGAAGTGCTCGAGAGCTTTCCCATGATATGTTACTTGGAAAAAAAAAAATATATATATATATATATATAATGAACTATAGAGTGTAGAGCATGCACATTTGCAACAATCTCCTTTAAATATTTGCATACTTCTTGTGTGTTTTGTGTGAGTAATTGATATCCCCCTTTTGTAGTAAGAACGGCCTTTATATAGCCTATAAGAAGGTTGTGGTACATCTGAAGTCACTTGCCTCTTAGAAAGACATGCCCTTTAGTTTAATTAGGTGTAACATGAGTAAAAATAAGGTCAAGACTCAACAACTAATTAGATCCATTTAAAGATGATTGTGTCTTAATTAAGAGGAATCAAAGCCTAATTACATCTATTTAGGCTTCTATGAATATAATAAAGGCATTATCAAGCATTGTTAAGGTGGATCAAGCCCTCTTGTTTGTATAGGTTTTGGATCTTGATACATATACATCATAAATGTCCCAATAGTTTTGTAATCACACAAAATAATGATTATTTTGAGCTTTAAGATACAACATGCCATGATATATAATGAGTAGACTTAAATAATGGGATTTGAAGTGTTCAAATCCCTATAATCATTTCCACAATTAGACAGCCTTTAACTTTCTCTATGTATAATGATGATGATTGTCGTCTTGGTCTATCTGACCTTTAAGGAAACCAATAAGAACTTAATTAATAGGTGTTAATAATTTGTTTCTATGATCAAAAAATTGGAGAGAAACTTTCCTAGCTCTAGTTGGTTTTCATGAGTTAACAACTTATTAAGATTAGTAGTGTTATAAATATTGTAAAATTCCAAAACTAAGCAAATGTCCTAGCCACCTTGATGCATACAATATAGCATCCAAGACTAGGTGAAAGTCCTAGTAGCATTGATGACACGCAGATGCATCTCACCTCAACTAACAAGGCCAGGTGCAAGTCATTGGTGAATTTGGCAATACCCCAAAACAAGGCATATAAGCCAAAGCTAGAACCCAGTGGGGCGATTTACCAGAAGGAAAAAAACTAAACTAAACAAAACAAAGCTTATCTAAAAGATTAAATTTGCCAATCAGCCAAAAAATTGTGGATGATAAGCCTATTCTCAACAAAAAGCATCCAAAGGTGCAACTAAATCAGACACGGAACAGTTGAATTCACAATCATTTGTCTGTAATTGAGAAGTTGCACTTAGATTAGGTGGGGAGGGCAACTTACAGCAAATGTAAACAAAGCAGTCGATATATACATTTATATATACACACACTCGAGCCTTGCTGAGTATAAAACTAAAAATAAGGCGAGAAATAGAAGTACCTGCAGGCGAGGCATTCGCACTTAATTGATAGAGTGTGAACAGCGCGGTGGTTGCGAGCTGCCTCCTTCCGCATGATGATGCTGATGATAAGTTGCATCTCAATCGCCCTTTATGTGCTCTGCCAAAACAGTGAGTCTGGGGAGGACATCGAGGAGAAGAGGAGAATGGCATTAATGCCAATAATTTATTGGGAACACATCCCTCTAACTTGGCCATGGGAGCTTGAGACGCCTGGTTGGACTTCGTGCCACGGGGAGGAGAACGTTTAGTTAGTTATGGATAACAATAACGCAAGTAAATGAAAGGGGTTATGTGAATGAATCAACCTTTAGAATTATTATTTTTTATAAAGAAAAATAGTTATTAATACACCAGGTGTTTTATGAACACATGCACCAAAAGTTTTGTTAAAGGTGTTTTATGAACACATGCACCAAAAGTTTTGTTAATTGTAAAGTTTGTTGTATTATATGTTTTTTATTAATTATATAGGTGACCATTGGCATTTGGTGTCTTAAGTGGATTTTTTGGGAGGTGGGAGGTCGTTATATCTTTGTGAAATCTGTTTTGGAAGGCTTGCTAGTTTATTGGCTCTCTGCCACTTGAATTCCTTGTGCCATTTTGGATAAGATTTGTAGAAGATCTTTCAGATTTTTTTGGTCTAGAAAGAGGGAGAAAGATAATTTCCATTTAGTGGCTTGGAACAAGATTGCCTTACACAAGAAATCAGGCGAATGGGGTTTAAATAATATTTTTGAGTTTGGTAAGGCTCTAGCTGCGAAGAGTCTTTGGAGATGCATGTTCTTTAATAATTTATGGAGCATTGTAATCAAAAGCAAGTACATACAATGTTGGACTTTAGCAGAATGGTTTAGATTGGAATCAAAAAAGATGAAGGGAGTCTCATGTTCCTGGAATTGGTTGCTCATTGTTCTTCCGATCATTAATCAATAGATTGCTTGGCGACCTGGAAATGGATGGTCGATTAGAGTGGGTGAAGATCCTATTGTTGCAATTGGAAATTACAAGCTTTCATATGATGTGTTGAACCACTTGCATTCCCGTGGCATTTTCTTTCTAGCTTAGATCCATAATCAAGAGGCATCAGATTCTGGTATGGACCGTTGGACTATTGTTGAAGATCTTTCTATGCAGGGTATGATTAAAGAAGTATGGGATGCTTTCATTCATAGGTTATATGCAACTGGTATCTTTCTTTCTAATCAAGAGGACAAGCTAGTGTGGACCTGGAATTTAATGGATGGACAAGTGAATGTGAAGGATGCATATGAAGCTTTAATGTTCAAAGTAATTTAGGTTAATATAGACTCGTGGAAGAATTCTATTTGGTCTTGGAACCTTCCTCTTAAGATCGGAATTTTTAATTGGTTATTGCTGAACAATTATATCCTCACCTGGGATAATTTATGTTGTCGTGGTTTCTGTGGCCCAGGAATTTGTGTCCTGTGTAATCAAGCAAAGGAATTTGTCTCTCATCTTATGTGTAACTATGCTTTCATTCAAGGTGTTTGGGAGAAGATTTGTGTTCTTGCTAATGATAATTTTGTTTGGGCTTTCAATAATCCCTTGGACTACTTCTTCCATTGGTCTAGATCAAGGAGGAATTATTTAGAACTTCCCTGTTATGTGATTTGGGAAATCTAGAAATCAAGAAACCGTTTGGTTTTTGAGAATCATTATTGTTCTCCTTCAGTGATAGCTCTCAGAGCTTAGAGCCAATTTAATGCTTTTCCTAAAAGAAGTTCATCTGGCTCTATTCGCAGACCTCCTTACGCAAAGGTTTCTAATGACTTAGATGTTGGTTTCTTTGATGGATCATCCTCCTCTAATGGATATGTTTGTGCCTCAGGAGTTGTTATAAAGATGTTAAATGGGACTACTCACTTGATAAGATTCAATTCAGGAGAAGGTTTGAATTCTAAAGCATAACTATTAGGCCTTTGGGCGTTGTTGTTTATTGCCAGTCAGTTGAATATTCATCAATTGAAAGTATGTGGTGACTTAAAGCTTATTATAGATTGGGCTTTGAATAAAAGCACTTTCAAGGTCATAAATTTGGAATTCTGACAGCTAAAAGTTGATAATATTTGTAAGAAAAATTCCAGGCTTGATTTTTATCATATATATCGGGAATTCAATTATCAAGCAAATCTTTTGGCTAGTCAAGCTTCCTCCTTACCTGAAGGAAGGATCTTTTTTCAATCCAGCATGAATGGAGTTCTTGGGAATGTGGACTCCATTCCAGTTTTCTAGAAGTCTATAACCAACTATTTTTTGGTCATATATTTGGTTGTGGAGTTGGTCTTTGATTTTTCTGAAGGGGCTTTGTTTGTTCTCAAGCCTTATTGTTGAAGCTTTTTTCTTTCAGTATCTCCAGCTCATGGCTGAGGTTTATAGTTTATTTTTGTAATGTTATCTTTCTTTATTTTTGTAAATAAGTATCTATAAATTACCTTTCAAAAACAGTGATTACATCTATAGCATCCATGTAAAAAGTCAAAGGCCATGAACCGTCTAGTAGGGAAACAAATTCAGTCCTTTCGGACGATGAGGTATTTTGACATAAAAAGACTAGAAAAGAAGTATTAGTCTGCTTAAACAAGATGTTGCCATGCAAGCCCTGACTATTAAAAAAGTTGCTAAACATGACCAAAAACTAAGAGTGCTTTGAACCTGAAATCATAATTATCCTTATGGACCTAGAGGTTGTGCAGTGTCCCGAAGTGGAATCACCCCAGTTGCTTCTCTCGTGTCTGAAACAACTTCCTTTGGCCTAGCTTTTGGCGTGAACAGAGTATGTAATGGGGTAGCCATGCTCTCTCTGCGGCGGTCCATT
The DNA here is from genome assembly GCA_009831015.1 of Picea engelmannii. Lineage (NCBI taxonomy): Eukaryota > Viridiplantae > Streptophyta > Pinopsida > Pinales > Pinaceae > Picea > Picea engelmannii. The sequence goes on from ML793596.1 coordinate 20,067, forward strand.
AGGTCCAGCTTGAATCGAATGTCTGTCAAGTTGTGTCGGAGCTCGAAGACTAAAATGTGCAGAATCATAATTGTGTCCAAAAGCCTCGAACATTCCTCACAATGGTTGTTGGATGCCGGAGGAGTCGACTGGGGTTGAGAAGGAGGCAAGGTCGGGTGAACATGTGGATTGGACGAGGATGGTTCATTTTAGAATGGCCCAGGAGCAAGCCCAAGTGGACACGACCAGGGTGGGTGCCAAGGTGAAGGAGCTACATGTCTCGTGGAGGATAACGAAGACGAAGAACCAACAGAACCACCAGAATCCAATCGCACCTCCCGATTTTAGTTCGCCATCCTGTCGATGGCTTGATACCACATGGTGCCTCTTTTCGGACGTCTGTGTTGTCGCAGCATACCCAGGAGGAGTAGAAACCAAAGCGGAGCAGAGGGGGAGTTCCCACACTACGGGGTTGAAAATCGCACCCAGAAAACACTATCAAAACCAATGAGTTAGATGCCCAACCGGTTGTTCTTGTCGAATATAACCATGATCTCTTGTGCCGAAGTTCCCATGCAAGGAGGTGACAAACTACTGCCAACGTCTGGAGCCATTAACACCGAGGTGAGGTGAAATGGGTGACTCAACATCCAATGGTACCAGCTGCTGCAACATTGCGTGAGGCAGATATAAGTAAGGCCTAGAGTTGCCTTAGTGCAGGGACGTGGCAGCTCCTTGTCACTCCCCTCCACCTACTGCCATTAAAATTCATGGATGAATGACACCCCATCCGGGGGGTAATGTTATCTTTATATTCTATGAATATAAGTACTTTTTTCCGGTGTGAAAAAAAAAGGTGACATCATCCTCTCTCCATCGAGAGGTCAACAATCATGTTACATGGGTCCTCTTACCTTTACCTTGTAATTGATTTTTATGTGATGTATTATAAGGTATTATTATAATGAATTATCTTTATGGTAGGATTTGTTCATATAATTTGGAATGGTGGTGTCTAATTGTTCTATGTTTTGATTTTTTTTGTCGGAATCTGGCGACATAAATCTGTACGAAGTTGCAATTTTTTGTTGTTTAAATTACATTTTTGAATGCAGAAATGGATTCAGCGTGCTAAAAAACCCCTGGAGCACTCAAATTATACATAATTAACCACTCAAATCTGCAGATCCAACAATTTCTAGTCGGATTTCAGGCAAAATTAAACAGAAAATATTCCCGGAAAAAGGCCAAAATGTAGAACAACTAGACTACGGCATTTAAAACTTGGGGAAGTTATGAGTTTACCTCTTAAATAACTACACATGGTCTTCAAAATGATGCCATATATTTTCTTGGTTATTTCTTTCTTATATTTCGTATATTAAAAAAATGAAAGATATACTCAACTAATTTTGAAAATAGTGAGGATTTAATAAGTTTTTTTATGTGATTTGATTCAATTCTTTTGACTATTAGTATTTTTCTTGCTTATCTAGTTGGCATGCACTGGCTTGTCAGTGCCTTCCAAGAGACCTTCCATGGGCCTGAAACTAGATCATTTAATCATTTTTATATTGTGGTCATCTACAATAGCATTTCTTCTTATAATTGCAAGTGCAATGATTCTACCAAGGCACCTTGAAAGTTCATTTCAAAGCCTGTACTATGAGAGAATGACAATTTCCCTAAAGAAATTCCCATTGATATTATCATTTTTTAATATGAAGATTGTTGATAACACGCTTATATTGAGAGGGGGGGTGAATCAATATAAGGTTATCCTTTTTTTTTAACATTCATAAACCATAATGAAGCAATCACGTAAATGTAACAACTAGAAGACACAATATTTTACGTGGAAACATTTTCGGGAGAAAACCACAAAAACTTATTTTTATAAATTTGTAGGCACCAACCTACTATTACAAATGTTTGTAGGCACCAACCTACTATTACAAATGTTTGTAGGCACCAACCTACTATTACAAATGTTTATAGGCACCAACCTATTGGAAACACCGATCCCCTCTGTCGTTCGTAGGCACAAACCTACTAGAGACACCAATCCCCTCTTTTGTTTGTAGGCATCGACCTACCAGAGACATCAATCCCCTCTATTGTTTGTAGGCACCGACCTACTAGAGACACCAATCCTCACAACTATTTGTTTTGTAGGCACCAACCTACTTACAAGTTTAGAAGTTCCTCATATGCATTTCCTTCACTAGTATGCTTGCTACTTCTTTCTTCAGCAAATCCACTCTACGCTCGTTACTTCTTCTTCACTAGATCTGCTCTGCGCTCGCTACTTCTTCTTTCTCCAAATCAGCTTGACACTCACTCTTTCTTTCGTCATATCTGCTCTGTGCTCACTCTGTTTGCTTTCGCAAGATCTATTAGTCAGATCGTCGCATACTTCGTCACTCTTTCCTTTCTAAATAATATTCAATCTTTTCTCATATTATATTATCATATGTAAATATTACATTTATGCTCTTCACCCACACCCTATTTCTCACAATCCTCTTCTCCCTTTATACTTTACCGTTAACTCTACATGAAAAGTCATGTACATTTGAAAAAACACGACCTTCATTAAATAAATAATTAATTTCCCTTTTTTTAATTTACGTTTCAACATACCATGGGAAAAATACCACCATGGGTTTTAAAACCATGTGCACTTTTATTCCACTTTCACTTTTTAATTCACTTTTACTTTTTAATCCACTTTCACATAACTTCATGTTTAATCCACTTTCACGTAACTTCATAATTAATTCACTTTCATGTAACTTCATTTCTAATCCACTTCCGCTTTGTATTTCTTAAATTAATCTTTCCTTTGAATATTTATATTTGCATACTTACCTTTGACATCAATGACAATAATTTATTCAACAATATCCCCCTTTGTCATTGATGGCAACCCTGTACTCAAAAACACATAATCCTCCAAAAATAAAATGAATTATCCCTTGTCTGAAACTCTCCCTCTATCTGTAATTCTCCTCCCCTTATCTGCAACTCTTCGCCTATCTATCATTCTCTCCCTTTGACATCAATTGCAAAGGAATGGTCCCCCTGAGTTGTGCTTCTTTACTGACAATATGAGAGGGATATCACTCCCAACTTCTGTCTAAGATATTCAAATGTTTCTTTGGAAAGGGATTTGGTAAAAATATCTACAACATGTTCCTTGGTGGCAATGTATTCCAGCTTGACACTTTGTTCGACTACATGTTCTCTTAGAAAGTGGTACTTGGTGGGAATATGCTTTGTCTTTGAGTGCATAACAAGATTCTTTGAAATGTTGATTGCACTTGTGTTGTTGCAGATGATTGAGATTGGTTGATCATATTCTACCTTGATATCCTACAATGTTTGCTTCATCTAGATAACTTGTGTGCAACATGTTGTTGTTGTAATATATTTGACTTCTATTGTGGATAGAGGGAATGAATATTGTTTCTTTCTCAACCAAGACACTAGACTGTTTCCCAGAAAGAATGTTCCTCCACTTGTACTTTTTTTGTCATCAACATTGTCTGCCCAATCTGCATTTGTATATGTTGTTAGAGTAAAATCTTCACCTCTTGAGTACCATAAGTCGAAGTCTAAGGTGCCCTTTAGATATTTGAATAGCATTTTTACTGCTTGCAGATGAGTTTCTTTTGGTATTGTTATCGCACAATTTGTAGGGTAGGTTTAAGTAGCTTGAAGGCAAGGCTCAAACTGGCGTAACATGAGATTCCCCATCCATTGTCACCTCGATGGGGAGATCTTTCTATTCAGGGTGGCTAATCCCAAGGGAGACGTCCTTAGTAATCTGGGGTTCTGAAGGAAAGGATCAAGGGTTTAAGGCTCAAAGGTTAAGGTAAGATTTCCCTTCACAGATTACTGCAAAAAGGATAGTCAAAGAGAAAATATTTCACTGAAAGGGCACCTATTTGCGAGACAAGGCAATGATAAACTAAAATATGCCACAGTGGTTAGTACTTCAAAATATTAATGAATATCTTTAATACATATGAGCAATAATAAATGTAATTATTGACGAAGTCAATCATTGCAAATAAAGACAAAAGGCTTATAATACTTCTTCAATAAATACAAAATGATACTTGCATTCAATGTATAAAATCAATCCTTATCATATCACAATGCAATAAATGTGCTCATACATAAATATTGTTGCTGCGTCACTATACTAGAGGGGTGACGTCAGCTTAGTTTCTAGATTAGTTTTGGTAGAAAATGAGAAGGACGTTTTGCAAATTAAGCCTATGAAGATGATCAACAACTCAAAGCCTATCAAAGGGTGACAATATCACAACGTTTTAAGCCAAACAAGAGTTCAAACAGGTATGACGTCACCTTAGGGTTAGGGTTAGGTTAGCTAGACAACAAAGTGAACGTTTTGCTTTTTAAGCCAATGAAATTGCTCAACACTTATATGTCTATCAATGGATGAGTCAACCGCAACTTGTAAATCAGCCAAAGTTTAAATAAAGGCAAGACGTCATCAACTAGTTAGGGTTAGTATGACGCTAGGGTTAGTTAGGGTTTCAAATTAAGAGAATTTGAAAGATTGTTTAAATACCAAAGACTCAACGTTGCAAGTTTTAGACCAGTGCCTTGGATATTATGGAGTC
>ML793596.1:33724-47219 GCA_009831015.1 Picea engelmannii
GGACAAATCTGACGAAGAAGAAGAAAGATGGGCCCTCTAGGGCCATGCTCAAGTCAACCCTGCTCTCGGTACTCCATGTCTAGGACCATGTGGGCCTCGAGACATGATCTCCTAGTTATCCCTAGATATCGGGGATAACAGGTATAGCTTGAAATCATGCAACCAATCCTACTACTTGCATAATGTCTGGCCTTGATGTTGTCACATATGGTAGGTTTCTAATCATTGACCCATACAATGTTTGATTTGCTTATGGAGATTCATCATTTTTGTTCAATTTACAACCTATGACCATAGGTGTGATGGTTGGTGTACAATCTTCCATTATGAATTTCCTCAACCTTTCCTTGATGTACTTAGTTTGTGAAAGAATATACCTTTGTCAGATTGAGAAATTTGTAATCCAAGAAAGAATGACACTTCACCAAGCATAGACATCTCAAATTCCTTTTGAATTTCTATTGCAAACTCTTGGCACATTTCTTTCATACTGCCTCCAAAAATAATGTCATCTACATACACCACAACAATCAACTGATTTTTTGCTATTGTCTTGATGTAGAGATTATTGTCAACAATTCCTCTTTTGAATCCTTGTTGTTGCAGATATTTATCAAGTCTTGAATGTTGGACATAGTAATCTGGTTTTGGCATTGATGTCAAGAAGGCCAATATGGTCACATTGTGTTATGGAGTGGTCATTGATGTCAACATGGATCTATATAGGTCTATCATGTGTTATGAGTGGGAATTAATTTTAAGATGGCAAATATGATCACTATTGGACATAATATTATGATATTGGCATTGATGCAGAAAGGGTTAATATGGGCCTATCATCTAAACAAGTTCATTCAGACTATAACTCTGTTAAAGTACCTTGATATACTTATTGCAAAAGAGCATTACAAAAGCATTAACCTTGATGAGGCTATTACATATGGAGTTGAAGTGCATCATGTTATCTTAAATAGATAAAGGTGTTGGCAGTGTTGTCTAGAAGAACTATGTCTGGTGTTATGTCTATGTCTGTACCATCTACTAAAACAGTGAAAAGCAATTCTGGCACAAACAATGAATATAACCTTGATTATTGTGTTAAGTGGTATTATAACAACAACCATAGTGTTTAATACTTCTATCTATGATGAGATCAATATTTTCTCTCTAGGCCTTATCTCAAACTTGTCTAGTATCCTCATTAGAGAAAGCTTAAAAGGAACAACGTGGAAAGTATGTGCAAAAGATCCACACATAGGAGAAAGAGTAGCACCTCGAGAAAGTCTCTCTGTGAACGCACACACAAACAAGATCATAACATGGTTTAAGTGATCATCAATCACTTTATAGGATTGATGATTCTTCTCAGATAGCAGGTGAAGAATTATTGAAGTTTATATAAATCTACAGTAGCTGTTAGATTCATATCGGACTAGGATCTAGTCGTCAAACCCAGGAGAATTTATGATCATTCGATCTGGAGCAAGATTCAATACAGACCGTCGGATTGACATTAAAATAATTAGATCAAACCTCTAATGCCTTCTCATCATGCGATTAAAACAAAGTTGTTGATCGAAGGTAAGGATTAGGAGTAATAATCCACCATTGATCATTGTCAAGATCGAAGGTGGAGATACATTCTGCAAGTTAAATAGTGCAGAGGATAACAAAGGGTAGAGCCCCCGAAATATTATTAACCATTGATCATGATTCCACGCATCAAAAGGTTAGGCATTTCGGCCCCCAGAGTATATGATATCCGAGGTGCAGCTTATCCCTCGAAATGAACGACGACCATTCATTCCAATTGTTGATTAAGTCACATCTGTCGATGTGTAATAAGTTTAAATGGTTGTATAAAGCACTCAACACGCATAGCGCTCAGTCACTACCTATGGTCACTCGATGATCAAATGTGCTTGGTCGCTTCTGCACACTAATTTAACACGCAGAGAATTAATTTTTCATATGGATTTAGTGTATGGTCACTAGAAGACTAATCATATGGGATTTATGCAGAGATAGCCATGAAAAGGATTAAAAGAGTGCCTAAACTAAACAGGGTGCCTTAATTATGGAATTATGAATAAAAATAAAAAGAAAGAAAAGATGTTAAAATTAACATTATTATTACTTAAACAAAAGGGTGCAATGTTTCATTATCAAAAGACACATTGGTTCAACGTCACACCCTGCATAAGAATATATAAACAGAAAGGAATGGTGAGAAGAAAGTGTCTCTGTGGTCTACATCAAAATATCAAAAGCAAGTGCAGAGTCCAAGGAAGAAAGACGAAGATACTTATGAAGTGAGGGTGGAAGGGAGGAGCAAGCTAAATAAAGTTTAAATACAGGGAGTTGGTGCTTCCTGGGGTTGGTGCCCTAAAACAAGGGAGTTGGTTCTTCCAAGGGCTGGTGCCCTAAAAGAAGGGAGTTGGTCCTTCCTAGGGTTGGAGCCCTAAAACAAAGATGGATTTGGTGCTTCCTAGGGTTGGATCCCTGAAACAAGGGGGAAGTTAGAGCTTCCTAAGGTTGGTGCCTTGTAACAAGGGGATTGTTGTCTCCTAGAGTTGGTGCTCTAAATCAATCTTTATATAACTTGTAATTTGTAATTTAAGTTTATACTTATTGATGTTATTTACTAAAGTTTCTTACTGATCAATAATTATTCAAAAATTGTTAAAAGTTATCAATATTGATTCACCCCACCCTCTAAGTATTTAAATACATTCCAACAATTGGTATCAGAGCAGGTGACTTTAGCACAATCCAATAACTGGAAGGTAGATTCTGCATAATCCAATGGATCAACAAGAGGTAATGTCTTCCAACATAGCACCTTTGTTCAAAGGAAATGATTATGCATTTTGGAGTGTGAGGATGAAAAGCTATCTAATGTCCTTGGGTTTTGATGTCTAGCAATTTGTAATAGATGGGTACATTTCACCTACTACTCCTCCCACATACATGGTTGGAAAGAAGCTTTGCAATGACAATGCAAGAGCAACCAATGTCATCCTAGGAGGATTATCCAATACTATATTTGTGAAATTAATGCATTGTAAGCCATCAAAAGAAATTTGGTACAAATTAAAGGTCATATATGAAGGAAATATCAAGGTCAAACATGCCAAACTACAAACCTACATAACACAATTTGAAAACTTGAAAACAAAAGAAGAAGAAAACATAGCAGAATATCTTCAAAGAGTAGATGAAGTGGTCAACTGAATCAAAGCATTAGGAGAAGAATTAAAAGATCAACCCATTTTCCAAAACATCTTGAGATCATTACCCATGAGGTATGATGCCAAGATTTCTACTCTTGAAGACATACCAGACCTTGATAATCTCACAATGGATGAACTACATGGGATCCTCACAATATATGAGATGAGAACATGGCAAGAGAGACCAACAAAAGAAGAAACGGCCTTCAAGGCATCAAAATCAAAGAAGCAGGAGCAAGTGTCTAATGAAGATCAGTCAAAGATATTGGATGAAGAAATAGATAACTTCGTGAAGAAACTCAAGAAAGAAACTGATAAATACTAAGGAAAGTTTCCTCTAATATGCTTTAATTGTGGAAATATTCGGCATTTTGCTTCCAAATGTCCCTATCCAAAACAAGAAGAAAGTGACGATGAAAGAACTTTCAAAGAACAGAAGAAGAGCAAAACCAAAGACAAAAGGAAGAAGACCTTTTACACTAAAGAGAACAACAACTCATCTGAAGAAAGTGAAGAGGAAGAAGAATCTAAGCACCTATTTATGGGTATAAAAACCCAAAATAATCACACTAAAAATACCTTTGAGATTGAAGAAGAAAACTCTGAGGTTGAAGAAGAAGTAGATCTTGAAGCAGAGTTGATCAGTGCCCTAGATGAACTCGGAAAGTATAAAAAGAAGAACAAGTTGTTAAGAGGACAACTGTTAGAATTTGAACAAGCACAACAAACAAGAGAAAATGAAGTTTCAAAAACCATAAAAGAATAAGAGCAAAGCATCATTGACTTGAAAACTCAGCTTCAAGGAGTCAAAAGAAATAAATAAATCTTGAATGAAGAATTCAAGGAAAAACAAAAAGAAGAAATCACCAGTCAAAGTTTGAAAACAATTCAAAGATTTTGAATGATATTCTTAACATCCAAAGATCACCAAATGATAAAGCAGGATTGGGATATGATCAAACTTCAACCTCTATTGCACATAAAACTAATAAAAAGTCAATCAGCTTTGCAGATGTTCTTAGAAATCCCTTAAAAACAGAAGATAACAAGATGAAGATGGCACCATTAAAGACTATTTTTAATAAGCAAGCACCTCCTTCAAAAGGAAAAGGAAATATAGTGATCAAAAGGAAAAGGAAATACAGTGATAAGAAGGATGACTCCTAATAGATATCAACATATCTTTCTTGGACATTGTTATTCATGCAACAGATTTGGATACAAAGCAGTACATTGTAAAGCCTATAGAAAATACAAACCAAAAAATGTCCAAATATATAAGAACAACAAGAATGATACATAAAAAATAAATTATAATTCATTTTCTCCTTTACAAAAGTACAATGTTGAATGCCACAAGTGCAACAATTATGGTCATAAAGCCAATGAATGTAGACTATCAAAATATTCCATGAAGACAAGTGTCTCCAACATTCAAGAAGATTATAAGAAGAGATGGAGAATAAAATATGAAGTACAAAGCAAGAAAGATGATGAAGATATTGCAGCTGAAATTAATGAAGTTGATAATAGGAGAATGATGGGTGAAGTAAATGTGAAAATCAAAGATTTTCTTATGAAGTGGATCAAGCCCAAGAAAGAAGAGTTCCTTAAGAAGAATATGACACATTTGTAGATCTTAATGATGTCATGTAAATCAATAATTCTTTAGCCAATGAAAGAAATATGCAAAAATAAAATTCTAAAGAAGAAGATGAAGATGCCTCTATTGCAAAAAACTGTGGTGATGATGATGAACTCCCAAAAGCATATCAACCAGTAGAATTGAGTGATGAAGATCTTGAAAGGTTTTCAATTTTGTTTTAAAGATTTACTAAACTCCCCCTCAATAGAAAATACGAACAAACGAAAGGAATAGATTGAAGAATTGACTGCAATCTCAGTATCATGAACTGAATGTGAAGCAAAAATTGATGACAAATTTGACCATTCCCTTAAAAAGTTGTTGGACATTACAAACTGATATCAATGGAAGATGTTTCAGAACTTGTTTTGATATGAATAATCAAGGAAGACATATGAGAATTGTTCAAAATCAACAATGAAGATGTTGGTATGACAACTCCTAGAAATTTGTCGATAATGAACATCTTGAACTGTGATGAAATCTTCAACAATTGGATTCAAACTTAAAAAGACTATCAACCTTGTTAAGTCACATAAAGAAACCAACATTCTCTTTGATGATGGCATTCCCAAAAGAATAAGAAACTTATGAAGATGAATCTTACTTCCAACAAAAGGTTATTGAGCAAAAGATCATGGTTTAAGGAACTACAAGATTGATATCAGATTTACTTCTATTTGAGCAGAAATATGAGCATGAGCAAGATCTAAATGTGAAGAATATGGTTGTGATAGTATGGGCACTGAACCATATAATTGTTTGAGACAACAAAAATGAAGAGGCTCTTGGGTTACAAATGAGTGAATAGATGACTAACATCATGAAAAAATTGGGAGCAGTCTGGAAGGAAGTGAAGGTAGTTCTTGAGCAACATGTGTATAAATCTTGGCACACTCTTGAAGGAAGGATGTGAAAACACGATTAAAGGATATCTAGTGCATCATTGAAGCAGCCTGGTTAGAAGAGGATTATAGCTTAAAGTATCATGGCAGACTAAGACATGTCTCGAGTATTTGAGGCAACAGTACATCAACAGATGATATAACTAAATTAATGTTGTTTCTAAAGGGGCAGAAACATAAGTTGGTTTCTACATAATCGAAGGACTATGGTAGAGCATTGACTTGACATATGTTAACAAAGGTCATGTTTCTCTTGAAAGGTCTTGATTGTCTAAGATTAGTAGTCAAAGGGGGAGAACTGTTGATAGAGGGAGTTGAAAAATACAAGAAGGAATTTTCCTTTGCCTTTGGTGTCAAAAGGGGGAGAGATAAATAGTAAAACAAGTCCAAAACATAAAGTATGAAGATAGGGGGAGCATCACCTCAGGGGGAGCATCACTTCAAAGGGAGAAAATAAATATCCCCTCTGTCATTGTTGTCAAAGGGGGAGAGAAAAAAATATTAAAATAAAAAGTTGTATGGTGTTGCCATCAATGCCAAAGAGGGAGAATGTTGGACATAGTAATCTAGTGTTGGAATTGATGTCAAGAAGGCAAATATGGTCACATTGTGTTATGGAGTGGTCATTAATGTCAACAAGGATATATATATGTCTATCATGTGTTATGAGTGGGCATTAATGTCAAGATGGCAAATATGATCATTGTTGGACATAATATTATGATATTGGCATTGATGTAGAAAGGGTTAATATGGGTTTATCATCTAGACAAGTCCATTCATACTATAACTCTATTAAAGTACCCTTTTATACTTATTGCAAAAGAGCCAGGAAAAAGCATTAACGCGGATGTGGAGTTGAAGTGCATGATGTTATCTTAAATAGATAAAGGTGTTGGCATTGTTGTATAGAAGAACTATGTCTGGTGTTATGTCTATGCTTGTACCATCCACTGAAACAATGAAAAACAACTCTGGCACAAACAATGAATATAACCTTGATTATTGTGTTAAGTGTTATTATAAGAGCAACCACAATGTTTAATACTTCGATCTATGACAAGATTGATATTTTCTCTCCAAGCCTTATCTCAAACTTGTCTAGTATCCTCATTAGAGAAATCTTAAAAGGAACAACGTGGAACGTATGTGTAGAAGATCCACACATAGGAGAAGGAGTAGCGCCTTGAGTAAGTCTCTCTATGAACATGAACATAAACGAGATCATAATGTGGTTTAAGTGATCATCGATCACTTTACAAGATCGATGATTCTTCCTAGATAGCAGGTGAAGAATTATTGAAGTTAGGAGAAATCTACATTAGTCATTAGATTCAGATCAGACTAGGATCTCACCGTCGAACCCAAGAGAATTTGTGATCATTCAATATGGAGAAAAATTCAATACAAACCATCGGATTGACATTAAAAGAATCAAATAAAACCTCCATCGTTCGCTCGTCGTGTGATTAAAACATAGTTTTTGATCAAAGACAAGGATTAGGAGTAATACTCCACCATTGATCATGGTCAAGATCGAAGGTGGAGATACATTCCACAAGTTAAATAGTGTGGAGGATAACAAAGGTTAGACCCCCCAAAATATTATTAACCATTGATCACTATTATCGCACAAGTTGTAGGTAGGGAAAATCCCAACCTAACCACCAATTGGCAAAAACTTAGAGAGAACCTACCCACTGTCACCTTAGGCAGGTGTTCCCGTCACTTTAGAGCCGAGGTAGTCACCTCAAGGGGGGAATCCCGGTGACCCTAGGGGGAATTGAGATGGAAAATGAGTTGTATGGATGGATGCCCCTAAAGATAAATTCTAAATGGTAGAGGGAACTTTGAAATGAGTCTTGGGAAATGTTTATGGTTGCCAATGCTTTGAGTGATATGCTAATAGAATAATACCTGCTCGAGACACAATGAAAACCAAGTATACAATGCAATATGTTAGGTGGACAAGCAACTTAAGCTTGTTGTCCCTAATTGCAGAAATGATCAATGATATATATCAAAACATAAGAGATAATAGAAGTCGCAAAATAAGTTCTAAAAGTCTAATTGAATAAGCAAGAGACAAGCTAGTAAAGACTAGTTCAACTCAAGAATGATAGAGCAAGACTTTAACACAAAAGCAAGGTTGTCCAAAAAATATTATTGCAACGGTATTTACCAGCCTTATGGTTGTCTCAAACCAGGCCTTATAACAGAAAATTCAGCAAATGAAAATCTCTTTAAACTAGCTCAAAAAGTGTGTTAGGGTTACTAGTTTGTTAGGGCAAAGTTATGGCCAATTCCTAGGGTTAGTTTAGGAGTTATCTAGGGTTAGAGGGTTAGATTTATGCAACCCTAATGTCTGTAGGTTAGTTTTGTAACAGTAGCAAGTTATAGTTGGTGAAAGAGGATGCCTCAATGAGGCAAGATAGCCTAGGGCTCAAAGAACAATGTCCAAGTGAGAAAACTTCAAAACATCAACTTTTCACATTTACGAATGCAACGTTTTATCTCTCCAATGCAACGAATAGTGCCTTTTATTATGGGTTAATGGGGTCAAAAGAAAAGAGCCAAAGCTACTACCTCCTTGGGGGTATAAATGCTCTTATTCCCCAAGAAAAGCAACCTAGATAGGGTTTAAAACTAAGGGGTGTATATCCTTATACTTCCTTAGCAAACCCTTGCAAAACAATAATTCTATGCTTAAAATTATGGTGGAGCTAAAGTAGGGGTGCATGAACCTATACTCCCTACCTAGCTTTAGAAAAATCAACCTTGAGCTTGAATTACAAATGATAGCAACAAGTAAAAGCCTTACCAATCCAAATAGAAACAAGATAAAGCATAACATGCCAAGATAACCACCACAATAGCTAGAAAATGACCTCCAAGAGCTAGAACATCATCATCATCAAACACATAACCAAAGAAACACCATACAATAGCACAAGATAAGAAAAAGCCTCAAGGGTAGCAAAAATTTCAATCCTTAGCTCTTCAAAATGGGAGAGTTATGATTCAACATAAGATTTCATGATCTTTATTTATACAAAATGTCTATCACATAGTTTGTCCACATTAGCAAGGGTAAAACATAAGATAAGGGGTCCACAACCCTTATCTTACCCCTTGCAACAAAATAATATTAAATAATTCATGTAAAATTCACTTTTACACAAAAGAAACCCTAGAACAAGGTGACGTCACCCCTTTAGGGGACGTTTTGGCACTTTGAAGAAATCGTTGGGGTAGTAGATGCATGGCTAGGCCTCCAAAGGCCACTTGTCACTCATCCAAGTCTTCTCTTGATGGTCTTCAAGCTTCATTCCTTCAAAATGTGCCACATGTCATCAAACAACACCTTCACCACCAAACCCTAGCCCTCTAGGTGTGTTGTTGGGAAAAACACCCTACAGACTAGCAAACTAGGGTCAGATTTGCATGCAGATTTTGACCAAAAAGAAACTACTTTTTTACCTACAACCCAAGATTTAAACCCCTCTTTCACAGTAAATGCATGGAAAAGGACCACCAACCTTATTACCGGCGTTCGATGTAGATCCTCCATTGCGCTTTGATCACTTGCTTGCGTTGCTCCTTCCACAAATGACCTGCACTCAAGACAAATAACAACTATGCATGCATGCTACTTCTATACTCAAGGGTTAGAAATCAAGCATAAATTAACCAAACCATAGACAATTCATGCATTGGGACGGGAAAAGTATTCTTTTATTACTGAAAGTGAATCAACTTACAAAAAGCTGAGACCGACCACCGCTCCTTGAACCTGATCCTGGGCTCCTCTTCTTCTGTCCTTCAACTGCTTTGCGTTAAATCTCCTTTGGCATGAGGAAAGGCTAAAGGGTTGGGACAATGGATTACGTAAATGGGTAGAGTTTCTTCACTATATTTTTTCCTCTTCCAAATGGTACCCCTACCCCTTCTTTTATAGGCTAGAAGGAGCTAGGGTTTTGGACGAACCCTCGGCCATGCATGGCTGGGAGTTTCAGTTAACTGACCCATAACTTTTTGTTCCATCGACAACTTTCCTTTTTTCGTGCTTTGTTAGGTACACGCGGGCTGTAGTGAATCAGCCAGTGGGTACACACGTGCAGTAATGGGTTAGGGTGCGTGGGCCTTGACACAAAAGGATTTTCAAAGAGTTGTTTAGCAGAGTTTTTGGCAAAGAAGGGATATGAGTTGGCCTGATGCCAGGTAAGCATGTGTGGTGCAATTTAGGGTTATAACAGATGCCCCCTAATGTGTGAGGTCATAAGAGCATCTGATGGCTGAAATACATTACCAATCTTTATTGATGTGCCGAACGATTGAGCCCAAGGATTAGGAACCATGAGGTGTCATCTGCAAAATCACAAATGTCTCACCGAGGCGGGCATACCCATGCTCAGGATAAAATAGAACCATGGCTACCAATCAAATACACTATAGATCCATGTCAAATAACTATAAAGAGTATTCGCGAACAATACACAACGGAGCTACATCTTGAAATCAGAAAGATATACATATAGAGTATCCATCTTCCAGAAGCTGATTTGGCCTGATGGCAGGACTTCAGAGCTCGAGCAACAACTTCAAAATCTTCTAAAACTCGGGTAGGAGTGTAATATGAGTGTANGACTGCACTACCCAGAGGTCTTCGATGGCTCGTCGGTTATGGACTTGATAATCTTGATGATCGGACTGAAGGCTTCAGTGATTTCGAACAAGGACTTGATTGGATGGTCAGGATGGCCGGGTATGCGAACAAGAGACATATTGCAGAGAGGCCAACTCAGGCTTAGTGACAAACTTACCTTGGACAATAGCACGACAAGTGATAAGACTCAGGCAACATATATGTTAATCATAAGTCTACGAAGCAGGAGGCAATGCAAACTCTCCATATGTTTGGAAGAATAACCAAACAATGAAGGACACAACTCAATATAGTGAAAAAAGATTCGTAAGGTCGACTACATCCCATAGTCTGATGATCAAACAGACATATGTGCTTTATCCAAGGGCGACTGATTATGCTGCCAATAAAGAAAATACTTTTCCCATCCTCTTTTTGGGGTATATTTGATTTTTTTGTTCTTTTTGATAATTTTGGAAAAAGAATAAAGGGATGTTACGTTACAATGGAGGAACGAGTACTACAAACATACAAGCTCAAGGCACAAGGACAAGACTGATGTTCTGGTAAAATGATACTCGGGAAAAATCCTTCGGCGGCCAAAGGTGTTAAGATGCAGAAGCAAACTGTCACAAGGTTGGTGTATAAGGTATGCAAATGCGGTTGATAGAACACACAATGGTAACGTCCTTCAATGTAAGTTTAATGAGCCCAGAGAAGGTAAGCTTGGTGGTTTTTCATATTTAGAGAGTCTGAAAAAGCATAAAAGGAGACTCCGGTGGGGTACCTTTTTCAACAATAGTCTAATCAGTTCGAAAAAGGGGTAAACTAGCACCGATTAGATGTCTATTCAAAACCATTTTAACGAGTGTGACAAGGACAAGATCACTCGGCTATTTTTTCACTTTTAAGGAGTCTGAAAAAAGCTTAACTATGGACTCCGTCAAGAATATTCTTCTAGACCAATTTAACGAGTGTGAAAGAATAAGGTCACTCGACAATCTTTTCAATTTTAGGGAGTCTGAAAAGAGCTTAACTATGGACTCTGTGGGGTTTTCTTTTTCGTAAATTTAGTCCCTCAGGCTCGAAAAAGGAATAAAATTATACCTGAGAGTACTCTTCTAAAGAATGGGAATTCGATAGAGTATACCTTTGTTCATATAGTTGACCGTCCGGACTGAAAAAGGGGTACACTACCACCAGACAGACATGACTTCAAATTTCAGTTTAACGAGCGTGAAAGGTCACAAGATCGCCCGACAATCTTTTCATTTTTAGAGGGTCTGAAAAGGGCTTAAAAGGAGACCCGTTATTTTTTGGGAGTCCTGAGGGTAAGACAAAGAGTAAAAAAGACTCATGGAAATGAGGCTCAAACTCATATTCAGGAAAGACTATACAGACTCCTGAGCCTACAGTGGTTTTAGAAACGACATGGACACCATAATGCAACCAGGACCTACCTAGGGCATCCATGTTCTGGTAAGCTCTACCACCAAGTTGCGACACTTCTAGAACATATATGATGGTTATGTGTCACAACCTGATGGGATCGATCCTATAGCATAAGAAAAAGGCATCGAGATGCAAAAGTTGGGGTGATATCCTAACCTATATGCTCAAGTTGATTTTTTTTGAAAAATATATATATTTTTTTTTTATGGACCGTCAATATTTTCTCGAAACTCAAAAAAAAAATGTCCCAATACCCGATCAAATCCCTCCCATATAACTCCTGGATCACTTTAAATGGTTTTTGGTATAAAGACACTGATAAGGGGGGCCAAAAAAGTGACAAAAAGAGGCCAAAAAGTCTATAAATAGAAGTTGGCAACTCATTATCACCATTGCTGATTTGGAAATTGACTTTGGAGCCAAAAGACCCCCTTTGCCAAAAATAGTGATTCCGGGAGCTACAGTGGACAAAACGAACTTCTGCTTGGACCAAATAAGTACAAACTCCCTTATCTAGCTATTCAATACTTCAATTTAGTCATTTAGTTTATTTTTTGGGTGGGCGTCAACCCTTAAAAAGGTCAGCCCTAGGTACACGTGGGTTGTCTCTGGACAAGCCGCATGTACACTCGGGCAGAGTAAATTCTGCCTGCGTGTACACGCGATTGTCACCTCTACAACCCGCGTGTACCCCCCTTTTATGATGAAAAAACAAACTACAAAGAAGTATTGACCCTCCTGTTTAGTTCTAATTGATGATGTCAATCAGAGTTCATTTAATATCAACCCGGGAAGGTAAACTTAGAAGCGCTACCTAAAATATATAGATCTAGAAAGATTCAACTACCTAAAAGAGGGTTTGATGTAGCAGGAGCCAATACTCTTTTACAAGAGATTGTACTTTGGTTCCTTCTCACGAGGGTTTGATGTAGCAGGAGCCAATACTCTTTTACAAGAGATTGTACTTTGGTTCCTTCTCACTTAAACACCTTTGCAATTTAAACAAATCTACCTACTAAAAACAGAGTGCTTATGTTTGCCTAAGATTCTAATCCCCTTACAAGGACTCAATTCACAGAATCTCTTACACACATTAAAATCTGTTATCTAATTCCTAAGATTCGTTGGAAACTCTAGTCCCCTTACAAGGACTCAACTCACAAAGTCTCGTCCAAATCAATCATACTTGAAATCAAACAAAAACATAAATTGAGATATACCTAAAATAAGCAAATCAGCATGCAAGTGAGGCCATGGGGGCCCTCCATAACTCCACAAGCACACCACTTCAAAGGAGACTCAGATGTAGAAGCAAAAACGAAGTATGATTCTTTATTTCAAAATGTCCATTACAAACCAACTCTGAGATTACAATTCTCTCTAATTCTAAGATTACCAGCTTAAGGATTACAAATGGAGGAGATTGTACTCCTATTTATACAATGGGATGAGTAACAAACTCATAAATGTGGTCCACTAATCTCTCTTTAGTTCCATACATCTCTCAACCATCTAGACACATAACCCTCTTTTGTCCTTGATCTTCTCCATGAGATCCATGATATCCTCCATGATCTTCTCAATAATCTCTCCATGATCTCCTCAAATTCGAATT